>BMAV01021779.1:158644-220468 GCA_019973955.1 Trichonephila inaurata madagascariensis
CTTGCGGCCCGCGTGAAATAGCTAACATATGCTTGCGGCCCGCTTGAAATAACTTACATATGTATGTGGTCCAGCAGAAAAAAGGGTTGCGTACCCCTGGTTTATGTGGATAGAAGCATAAGACCTTTCGAAGGGTAAAATTTATTCTTTTTGTTGTAGATATAATTTTATTTTGCTCGCAAACAAAAAAATTTAATTTAAAAATCTATTAATATTACAAATTCTCTGTAAATTAAGATTATACTTTTATTGTTAATCATGGTATTAAAAAACTCTTGCCTTCCCAAAGTTTATAAACATGGTCATGGTCAATGTGTGTGTGGTATTTCTGTCTCTTTATTCTCATAACTCCCACACCACGCGAATACTTTAAGCCTGGTCAAATCGAACCAGTTGCAGCCACCATTATTAGACAATCTATGGCGAAATCAAGATCGATGTCCATGAGACACGAATTAACTAGTACGCTCATTGAATCTCGTGACAATAACCATTAGATCAACTGTATGACTATTAAATGATCTTTTATTCAACCTCATTCATGTTGGAAATGGTGATATTTATGGGATCACAGTTTAATTATTAGGAATGCTGTCGCCAAGCACTTTTCTTTCAAATACTGATTATAAAATTCACTTAAACGTCAAAATCTTCAAGTGATGTGAAATCAAAGCCCAGGGTTCATAATCTAACTAAAGGGGCAGAATTTTAACTATTTTATTATGAAATTTTAATTCAATGCCTATCAAAATTAGGTCACATTTTTGATGAATCAAAAAATTAAAAAAAATATTTATTTTATATTTTTCTATTCTTTCCCACAAGGCAATTCCTTCGAAATAAAAAACAAACCATAATTAATGCTTTAAACAAAGAAAGGTTAATTGCAATTATATGTATTATATTAAAAATAATGTTATATAATTGTATTTAAAATAAGCATATTTTCCTTCGATTTATCCATTTAACAGAAGGTTTTCAAAAGCAATTATATGCAAAAGCATATTTTCTCTTTGAAACTTAATAATTCTTTTTTTAAGAGGACGTGGAAAGATTTACACAATTTTTTTTAATTTAATGGTTTTAATTTTTATTTTAATAAATATATTTATGGTTGCCCCCTATGTATATAAATTATGTAAAACAGATTTTGAGCTCAAAATACCATAAAAAGATAACCATTAAATTTTTTAATAAAAAAATTTAAAGTTTTTGAAGGGGGATTTTAAAATGCTACTCCTCCTACAAAAATTGAATCACACACATAAAATTAGATTTACAAGTACTTCAAACTATGCAGAACAAAAATTGGTATTTGTTTTGTGATAACATGACAGATATTTTTAAAATACTTCTTTTATAAGTGCTTATTGAAAATTCTTTCAAAATCATATGAATTCTAAATTCCATTATTATTTTTTTTTAAGAAAAGTGTTGCCTAGTTTTTAAAATGCATGCTAAATTTTGTTACATGTATTAATTGCAATAGTTAAAAAAATATCAAAGCATTTGGCAGAATAAGAAAAAAAAGCATTTGCTATCTAAATGAAGACAAACTTATTAGTTTTCTTTCTGAGATAAATCAGCTTAAGGTTTTTATTCGCCATTGGGATGTAAATAAAAACGAAGGTAAAAGTTATCATAACTTTGTGTTTTTTTTAAACTTAGAGTTCAAATTTTGTGAGATTATGAATAAGTATACAAAGAATAATTTAGGCTAAAAAATATCGATTTAATTTTCTTACAGATTTTTGTCAACTAAATCGTACTGTGTCTCCTTATATTTTATTTAAAGTAGATTAGATTGAAGTATACGCAAGAAATCCACTCTAAAATTATAATAAATTAATACGATCTTCTAAATCAATACACCTTTAAACAATTGACTGCTGTATCCCAAAAAATGCTTTAAACTTGACATGAACTTTTAACCTGTTTGCTTAGATTAAAACTGATGTCAAACTCTAAATCCTCTTTCTGGTAGAAGATTACTTTTCCTACCTATATATTTAGTCTCGTCTTGACAAGCTCCTTTGAGTTGGAAAAGGAATAAACGCAGCTGTATTCGACGCTTTTTTATTAAACTGGCAGCATACAGGATATAAGGCAAATATTTTGCATTTAAGTTTCAATAAAACCTTTACATTTCAGCTAAATTTTTGAATCTGAAAATTGAAATTTAATTAATTTTGAAGTTCGTAACGTATCTTAGAAGTAATAAGTTTTCTCAAAAATAGTGTGGTTATCTCAGCTATTATGTCTCGATTTTCTAAAATGTGTATTCATTAAATTAATCAAGATTTAAAGGATAAAAGCTTTTCAATGTTTTTAATTTTTAAAACAGTGTAGTGTAAGTTTCTGATTAACCTAGACAAGGGTTGATTGCTTCCTTCAATTATCATTTGTTCCAATTATAATTCTCATTTCTTACTAGTTCCAATAGTTTGCAAAACAATAGTTTTGCAATTTATTATTCCGTGAAGTTTTAATAAAAAAATTTATGTGATATTGTCAAAGCTATTCAAGTTTCATATGCACATAATTTCCAATGCCTTGTATTACAACGCGTATCTTCATGTATTACTTTTGATAAAGGGATTAATTAATTTTGCGTGGTTCATCTATGTTACTTCTTTATCTGATGTAGTTATATTAAATTGTATGGAACAATTTTATTAGATAATGAAATGATTTTTTTTAAGAAAATATTCAATTCAACTTTTGACTAATACTTCAAATAAATGAATGGGTTGTTCTTAAATATGCAACTGATTTATTTCACACGTTTGCCAAAGAAAGGACAAATATTTGATAAAATGATAATTTTGCTTCAATAAAGAATGAATAAGAAATATATACCTAAAATTTATAAGAGATTAGCGATGACATTAAAAAGTAAGGTACGCATTTTAAGAAGAGAAATTATATATGGTTTTGGAGCAGTTATTACAGCTTTGATATTAAAATGGAAAAATGATTTATTATTTATATATTTGTATTCTGTAATGAATATTTCTATACATTGTGTCATTCCATTAAAAAAATTGTGAATTAAATGTAATGAAAGTTAATTGGAAATATAAAAATATAAACATTTTAAAATAAAAATAGCTCTGCTGAATTTTCGGTTGTTTTGATTTTTTTGAGGTTGCAAGTAAAACAACCTGTGGCACAACACGTTGTGTATAGTTTTATAAATACAAACTATATAATAATTTTGTGTTATTTTTTATATTATTTATATAAAATATGCAATATTGTCAAAATACGCTTCGAAGATGAGTGATTTAAAATAAGAAAGGCATACTTTTTATATATTTCCCTTTATGTGTTTTTCAGTGTTTTCCACTTACAAATTAACCTTTACTCTAAATTTGTTATATTAAAAATTCAATTACAGTTAATAAATTAGTTTAAGTTTCTAAATAAAGTTAAATGAATCTTTATAAAACTAGAAAAATCTTGCAGAATACACTACAATATAATATAACTTTTGAAAACTATTTTTATTACAATAAATATGTTTAATTGTTCAATATTTTTCTTCTGATTTCTTTTACAGTAAATATGTTTAATTGTTCAATATTTTGTTTCTGATTTCTTTTCAATGTAAATGAACCTTTTATTGAGATAACAAGTCTTGTAAAAATAAAGTTAAAAAAAATTATTTTAGAAAGAAATATTCTTAAATGCTACTTGCGCCTGTCAGTGAAAGCATTACATTTTTCTAGATGTACACAAAATTTCATATAAAAGGATCCGGAAAACATAAGTTCATATTATTTGAAATGGATTTGGTCACGATAGCAGCTGGCTAAGAAAAACTGAAAACCCGATACCGAAAGTATCCATACAGTTGCTTCAAATCGAACTGCATGAAAATAAACTTACTATTTTATTGGCTTTGCTTCTGACTTAAAAACAATTTGTTGAGACATAACAGCCTGTTTTCACTTTTTATTCGCAATCCTGTTGTTAAGTTATATGTAGTTTTGATTTTTCTAATTCAATTTTTTTAAGGTATGTTTCACATAAAAGCTTTTTTTTCCTGAAAAAGACCTTCACACTCATGTGCAAATTATTTTTCACCAGAAACATTTAGCACTCATAGTGAAAAGTTCTTTCTGCAAGCACTAAACTTTTCTTGACTTACTTATGAAACTTAATTTAAAAATATGAAAATCCCGAAACTCCGTTACATAAATTTTTAATTTTAAGTATGTTTAAATAATGCAAATAAATATTTAAAAAAGGATTTTTAGTTCGGAGGTCTTCAGAGAGCCTTAGCATGTTTCACCATTTTGTGAAATAATATTGACATTCATTTAAATTTTATTTTAGTTTCCTAATATTAAATGTTTTTAAATATTTTACCTTATATATAATAAAATTTATTTCCCTTACTGAGTGAATGTGTGCATTTCTAGAAATAATTTTCCAAGAAGTTTTCCAATAATGCACCAGTATTTTGTACTGAAAAATTTTGAAATAGATCTCCATTTCTATGCTCAATGGATAGTTTTATCAATTTCAATAGCACAAAATTTAATTAACAGTTTAAAAATATTTATAATGGAGCTCATAAAAAACGCTTTCGCATTTGCCGACTCAATATAAATAAAAAGATAAATTTTTTTAGATAATATAACTATTTAAGAAAAAAAAGTAAAATTATGTGCTAATAAAGTTGATTTTAAGAAAAAATACTGATTAGATAATTTCGTTTATCATTATTTATTGCTGTTTTAAAAGTTTCCTCTAAAATTTCAGTCGAATGATAAAATTCGCTTTTTCTACTATAACACAACAAATACTTAGTACTTAGTATGAATGTACTTAGTGATTTAATATTGCTTAAGTATCAAAGGAAATTGTAAAAATGTTGAGAAAATATATTTATTATCTACATACAAAAGTATTAGGATATTCTGTCAGCAAAAAACCTGATAAATAGTTGCTTTTATAAAAATATACAGATTTCATGCATATAATATTATGCATTGTGCTTGAAAAAAAGAATTAATTTATTGATAAGTTGTGTGCCGTTCTAAAATCAGTAAAATTTGCACTTATGACAACGGTTTAAAAAACCTGTGAATTTTCTGTAGGACTATCAAACAATAAGTAAAGCATCAAAAACTATATGAATATGTCATTCATTCAGAATGGAAAAATTTAAACAAAAATGGAGTCCTTACAGTTCGACGGAATTACTCCTGAAATCATGAAATTTAAATTTAAAGAGAAACAAAAATAAATTATCAGCACCCAAGAAACCTCCTTTTTTCCCAAATTAATAGTTATCAGAAGCCAAACAAAACTTTCTACAACAAATGATAACTCTTGATAATAATAAAATTGCCTAATCAAGCTCCGAGTTAATTTTTAATTATCTTGGAACTTGATTGGGGAACGTATAGGGCAATTTTCAGGAAGGGCATGAACAGGGTGTTCCAAAAATAACGATCCATGTCCTTGAAAACACTAATGTATTGATTTCTTTCCCAGGTGTTTGAAGAAATGCTCTTCTTAGAAGAAAGAATATTCATCGTTTCCTGGAAACTGGGTGGTAAAACATATGAGGAAGTGCATCAGCTGTCAGTCCAAAAGTAGCCACCAACGAGGGCCAAATCAGACTACTTGTGAACAAATTCAGTTAAAGTCTCTTGATGGTATCGTTAGATGTTGATTGTCTTCCAGGAAGTTTTTCCTCCCCCACGCTTCGTCTGAATTTGTTCTCAAGTAGCCTGGTATTGGACCTGGTTGGTGGCTGCTTTCCATATTTTTGATGGTACAGCAGACATACCTTTTCATATGTTTTACCACTAAATTTCCAGGAAACGAGGGATATTCTTTCTTTAAAAGAGAGTATTTATTCAAATATCTGTGAACGAAATCTATGCAATAGTATTTTCATGAAAATGGATCGTTAAAACTGTAGCTTAGAATATTTGTTAATACTGTAGCTTTTTTTCGGAAAGTTTTTTGAACCTGTAAAATTTAGTTTTTTCTGATGATACAGTCCATCATTGTAGGAGGTATTGACGAAACACTCGCCATGATCCAATCAATCTATTTATTTATCACACAGTAAAACAACACAAATTCAATTAATAACATTAAGAGGATGTCTCGGTGCTAACCGTGAAAGAGGAACAACGACGTTAATACACGAATGATTAGGAGACTATCAAACTCGATACTTACTTTTTATAAGATCTAATCTATCAACCTATTAAATCTAATATCAATTTAATCTCAGTGAACAATCGTCACTTTAAAGCTTCCTCCTAATAAGTCTTTAATCACAATAATTCAAATATGATACCTTTCAGTATCACCTGATTCGGGTTTATCTCCTCTAGTACTCTCTCTTATAACTAGAAAACTTCGACTACATATAGTAACTTAATTTGTATATCACGAGTTTCTTCTTCCTAAGGGTTGGTTGGGAATAACACGAATTGATAGCCCAAAGATTTCCCAAGAGGATTAGTTGAAGGATCGCGAATATATCCGTCACAACAGAAATTAAAGAATCTTTCCATACACTTATCAACAAATACTTTCCCTCTTTATTACCATGTGTATGATTACATGTTGAGGAAAAAAGCAAAATAAAAGCATTTTAATGAGGAATATCTTCATTAAAATGCTTGCATCAACATCAATTTTTCAAACTAAATATTCTTCTAAAATTTAGACTCACATTTTATTAAAAACCCTTTTTGAACAACTCTTAATCAATTGTTACAGATTGGACAAACAAAAGTTTCAAAAGAAGACTAGAAATAGAAAGTATTTCATGCATTTTGTAAAGCAGTTGTACAATCTTTCGCAATCAGCACAAAGCCGCAGTAATTACAAATATTTATTTGGCTTCCATATGGTGTCTATTCCTTAAAATAGCTCAATATTTTCTTTTAACAATGCTGTAAATAGAAGCAGAAAAGACATGTATTGATTTATACTCAACAATTCCTTTTGTCAAAGGGTCTCTTTTTCAAACTGCAATAGAGAAGTTTTTGTATTATCTTTCAACGCTTTTACTAGCCTTTAGAAATTGTTTTCCAATATAAATATTTTCCCTAGAATGTTAAACAATTTTTCTATAGAAATAATAATGTTGAAACTTTTTGTAGAGTACCACAAATCATCAAAAGTGTAAAAACATTATATTTAACTGTTGATAAATAAAAAAAATATTTTAGATTCAATGTTAGAATTGAAAGGGAAATTAAAAATGGGGAAATTGAAAATAAAAATGTTGGAAAGTGTGTATATTTATTGAAAACTATAACAATGAAAATAAAGAAATGTATTTTAATTAATTTATGGTTATTATTTCAATTATGATTAACAATATTTTTTTTCAAATTTAGGTATTTCTGGAATCATTACGATAAATGAAAAAGGTGACAGAATTGCAGATTATGCACTTTTGGATCAAAATGATACCGTAAAAGGAAACTTTGAGGTAAGAATGTTTTAAGTTCAGAAGCATCAGTTATGCATATAACTCTTATCTAATATTTTTTAATTGTCTTCAAAACTAGTTTTAATTAAATATAAAAATATTAGTTTTCCTTTCAGATATAATATCGTTTTCACGTTTCTTTTAAAGTTTTCTGCTGTGGCTGTATTCTCTTAGATAAAAATACCGTATATATTCTAACAAAATACTTAAAAAAAAATAAAAAAAAAACTTGACTACATTTTTCTTATTTATTAAATAATTATGATAAACATTTTCTTTTTACTTTAAATGCTTCTAATTTGTTTGTTCGTTTAAGAAATTAACAATTCAATAATCTGAAAAAAGAGTATGTATTATGCCGTCGACCAATTTTGCGAAATCAAAAGACGTCGCCAAATGACACGATGTACAGCCAGTAGTGGAAACCATTCTCACGCACGTTCGAACCTTTTAATAATAACTATGGCAGCATTTAGCAACAATTTTTGAATAGTGACACATTTTAATTTGGCAAATTTATTCGACAGTATGATATACACATATGATATACATAAAATGTATAAGTACCGGAAAAGAGTAATTCAAAAAAATTCCTACGAATCTATATATGCCTTGTGCTTTTAATAGTGTAAATCAGGAGTAGGCAACCTAGGGCACGCGTGCCACATGTGGCCATATGGGTACGATTCTCAGTGGCACGCTGCATTACTCTGCAAATTTGTTAATTTTGAACGAGTCCATAAACACGACAACCAACCATGGAAGTTGATAAATTTGTAAAGGAACATATTTGATAAACATTTTAGGAACTATGAACATTTACGGAATTACAAAAAAATCTGCAAGATAACTAAAGATAAATTTACATTTATTTTGTAAATTATTGAATGTCATTGCTGATTGATTGATTGATTGAATATTAACGTCGCACTGTTCAGCTACACGAGGGCTTTTGGCGACGGACCACGTAATTTTGAACCATGGTCAAGTGACGTGGACGACACCTGAGCTGGCACCCCCCTCTCCTAACTACCACACCACACCAACGAGAGGACGTTTCAGCTCTCGACAGATTTAACGTGCATCGCTGCCTTACACGGTGGGTCTTTAGTGGTATTGGGCTTGAACTCGTGACAAGGCAAGTCACGATCCGATACCTATACCACTCGGCTACCGCGGCCACATGCCATTGCTGAAGAGATTAAATTGTTTGAAGCTGAAAATTACTTTCCACTTTTGGTTCTACAAATCTAAATAAAAAATCCATATGAAAAACATTTCGAGTTCTCAAAGAAATTGCTTAGCAACTAAATGCTCAAAATCGCGTCAAATTGAAAATCCCACATTAATCACCCCTGATTTTGAGATATGAAAATGGATTTGAATTAAAATTTTTATTTTTATTTTTATTTTACAATAAAGAGAAATATTTATGTTTTATGTTGTTTATTCCTTATCTTAATATGTTTAAAAATACATAATATATTTGCATTTTTAATTTCTCTTCTTTTTTGTTGAAGAAATAGTTACATCTTATGCTGTTTATTTTTCTGTTCAGAAATATCCTTAAATGATGAAAAACTAATGTATAAAAAAACTGTAAATCTATATTATTTATCTCTTTTATCTAACTCTTGCATGCATTATCGTTGGAATCGAACTGTTTCAAACATGTCCTACTGTGTGGCACGCTGAATCGTATTGGGAGATTGGTTTCGCACCCCACAGCTAAAAGGTGTCCGACCCCTGGTATAAAATATATTCTGAAAAAAAATTATGTGACGTTTAGTGCATTATTCGATTATATGTGATATTATATACTTACATATATTAATAGAAATGTATAAATATAATGAACCTTCTATAAATGAATACACATAATTTTTAAAAAAATTATATATTTTTAAATGACATATTTATTAATGTACATTAAATGATTTATTTGTAAATATTGAAAATACTTTATACATAATACTTATGAATTTATACCACGATGATTTAAAAATTAATTTATGCGATGTGAATGCTAAATTGTCTATTGAAAAGTATAATATTAGTAAGAAAATATGAATAAAGAAACCAAGATTTGTTTTTACAAAATATTTTTAATATTGACTGTGTGTGGTGCTATACTTCTTTTTTATTAATTAAAATCCTTTATTATTATTATTTTTAAATTTTAATACGCATTGCGTATTTTTTATATTACGAGTAAGAACATCGTATTCGCATTTTTAGCAGATAATGAATTAGATCTAATGTTAAGTAGGTTGCATATTATTTTCGTTTTCTTTTATCGCATTTCAACACATGCTTATAAAATTTTATCGTAACGCACTTCCTCCCCTCCTCGAGGCATTTTATTAAAATAAAACCGGACGCCAAATGTTTTTCTTTCATATGAAATCGGATATAGTAATTAAATCACATATTATTTATGGCACGGGTACCCCTTGAAGTTAATTATAATCTTTTATGATAAATAAGGAAAGGGGAAATGAAAAATATGATTTCTCTGTGGAACTAAGTACATAATTATAAATGTACTAGAGAGTCTTGTACTGTTAAGTAAACCTTACTGAGAAAGAGATTAATAATAGACAAAGTTTATTATTAATTTTTTTTTCATTAAAACGCCTTTTATTTTTATAATCACTCAGATGATCAAAAAGATCTGCAGATAAATAATACCTCAGAAATATACAAAAATTAATTACACATTCTTTTTAACCAGCGTCGATTACGTATTACAATTCTTTTTTCTCATTCAAAAACATACAGTGGGCCACAAAAGTGTTCGTACACTTGTAATTTCAGATAAAATTTAATGTTTCCGACTAATAAAAATTAATATATTGGAATTATAATTTTTTTTGATGTCTGCAACTTATTCTTAATGGAATGACATAATTAATTTTTTATAAAAGTAGTATAACTATTATTTTTAAAAATTAATAATCAAAAAGCTACTAAAAAATTACACAACAAAAGTCTTCTTCACTTAACAAAAATCTAAACATAGTTTTAAATATTGTATTTCTTTCTTAATTTAGTAGGATATCTTATAGTGTCCGCAGCAACTTTTAAACGTCTTGGTATAGATTTAATCAGTTTTTTGTAATTTATGCATCGATTTTCCTCCATGCTTCTGTGATTATTGTTTTTACTTCCTATTATGTGCTTATATGTCATCTTTTCTTTTCTTTTTTTTAAATCAAATTCCTTCCAAATATGTTCTACTGGGCTAAATAAAGCAATTGAGAGGTGTTTTCAGATTTTGGGGACAGTTATAGAGGTACCAGCTGCGTACATTATCCTGTTAAAAAATATCGTGTTAATGAAGTCGTCTCCAATATCCAAATTTTGGGCGGATAATTTAAAATTTCCTTTTAAAATATTTAAATAGAGCCCATGATTCATAATACCTTAAAAAAAAATAACAAATTATCTAATTCTGAAGCCGATTTACATCCCCACACAGGAGCACTTCCACCTCCACGGTTCATTGATCCAACTAGATTCTTGGGATAAAGTTTCAGAAAATTCAAAATTGACAGCAAATTGATTGGAATGACAGAAAATTCAATATTTTTGGTTCCGATGGTTGCATAATAAATAGCTTGTAAATGATAAAATGAGGAATTTTATCCCATGAATTTATGCAGAACAAGAACTCCTCCATCTCCATGCTGAAGGAAGGTGGTGTTCTTGCGTGGGGGTGTAAATCGGCTTCAGGATCAGGTAATTTGATATTTTTGATGTTATTGAGAATCATGAGCTCTATTTAAATATTTAAAAGGAAATTTTAAATTATCCGCTCAAAGTATATGGATATTGGAGACGACTTCATCTTTTAACAGGATAATGACGCCAAGCGTACTGCTTTCAGTGTACGCCGCTGGTGGCTCTATAATTGTCCCCAAAATCTGAAAACATCTCTCAATTACTTTATTTCGCCCAGTAGAGCATATATATAGAGAATTTTATTTAAAAAAAAAACATGACATATAAACTCATAATGGGAAGTAAAAACAATAATCATAGAAGCATGGAGTAAAATCGATGCAGCAATTACAAAAAACTGATTAAATCTATACCAAGACGTTTAAAAGTTGTTGCGGACACTAAAAGATATCCTACTAAGTACTAAATTAAGAAAGAAATACTATATTTAAAGCTATGTTGAGATTTTTGTTAAGTGTACAAAGATTTTTTTGGCGTAATTTTTTAGTAGCTTTTTGATTATTAATTTTTAAAGATAATAGTTATACTACTTTTATAAAAAATTAATTATGTCATTCCATTAAGAATAAATTGCAGACATCATAAATAAAATTACATTTCCGAAATATTAATTTTTATTAGTCGGAAATTTTAAATTTTATTGGAAATTACAAGTGCACGAACACTTTTGTGGCCTATTGTATTTAGAATAATTCCAAAAGATGCCAACCTAGCATAACTTTAACAAAAAACAGTTATGTATCAGTGAATAAATTAATTACTCAGATAAATTAGAGTTACATGAATTTTGTATTGAATTAAAGCAAACGATAACTATACAGAAGAGAATATTACATATATTTTCAAACAAAACAAAATTTATCCTAACTGTATAATTTAAATTGTAAATTAAAACTTGGTTTAAAATAAAGAAAAGAAATTTAAATATAACTAAGTTAATATATATATATTTTACAACACGAAACAGAGCTTCTAGCTGCTACAATATATAATAGTTATTCAAATGGAAAAATAAAAATAAATAAGTACAAATAAGTTTAACTTTCTTATAAATAATTATTATATTAATATTTTATGATTATGTTTTTTGTTTCATCAAGTACAGAAATAATTTCTTCATCAAAGAATTTGACTTTTCAGCTTATAATAAATTTAATTGACGTAATAAGAAAAGATAATTGTTTACTTAAAAATCAGAGAAGTGTTCACGAATTTTCTTAAAAAAATAGATGTGTGCTCTTTTGATTATATAGTATTAAATTCTAAAAGCGTAGTAAAAATACCATCTTAGGAAAAATTATAGGTAATTAAAATACATATAATTTACGTATAATGAAATAAATACGGTAAAATCGTTGAGACCAATTTAGTCAATCCAAAAAACGTAGCAAAATGCTGCGGTATTCAGCCAATAAAGGAAACCGTTTCAATGTGCGTTATAACATTGGAATAATAACGATTGGGAGATATCTTTTGAATTGGGGATGACTTTTTGTTTGGATAAATAAGTACCTAAAATACGTACAAAATAATTACGAAATATATTACGTAATATTTACTTAATAATAATGACACACCTTAAAATTCAATATAAATATTTTAAGTGCATTTATATAAAAAATCAATTTAACAAAATCAATATTTATTTATTGGACTTTTTTTATTAACCTTGTGTAAATCATGAGTTTCTTGGAAACGATTAATTTCCTTTCAATTGCAATTTTGTCTTGTTCTTAGCAAAAATTCCGCACAATTATAAAAATTAAAGCTAATGACTTTCTTGTTTAATATATAGATTTTGAATTCACATTTCGAACATTAGGAAAAGTAAAGAAGAAAAATTATACTACCTAATAAAACCATATTTTTCGCGTTTTCTATTATGTTATTTGTTTGGTCATTATTTGCAATAAATATTAACTTTTTTTAAAAAAGTAAATGGATAAAGGGAATTTAAGCAACAAAATTATATATATATATATATATATAAAGGTTTAAAAAGTTTGTTTAGTAACAATTAAAATACAAAATCAAATGAAAAAAGTTTATGAAGGAAAAAATTTATAAAAAATAAGATTTATATATACTAGCAAAGAGGAAAAGAAATTAGAAATTTAAATATTTACATAGCTAGGAAAATTTTGAAAATCTGAAATCTTTGAAACCTAACCATAATTTTTCACTATATCTAGAGAATTTTGTTACTCAGATAACTCAATTCATACCTCATTACCAAATATCTATGTTTACAAATACATTGAAGCATCATTTAAGGAGTTATGTGTTTGCTCTTTTTCAAAAACCAAACTGTTGAAGTGAAGGTTTTCAACTTCAGTACTTTTTCCAAGACCTTGACTTTCTATATCAAGTGGATTATCACAAAAGGAGTATTGATTTCAAAATGAATGGGGGATTTAAGTTACCAAGATAAGCAGATAAAAATTTGATTATATAACAAAGAGATTATAACTACGTCTATACACTGTGGACACATTCATGCCGTAAGTTATTAAAAGTAGATTCAAATAGTTCCTTTGTTATAATCCGTAGATTATTTATAGATTAATTTGCAAGTCGTTGCAATTTAAAAATATCGTGCTCTTAATTAATCTAAATGTTTATTGATCACTTTGTGCTTATTTCTATGAATTTCTTATAGTTTTTAGTAAATTAAATGCTTTGAAATATTAAAAAAAGCTTTTTTCAAGAACAGTAATATAAAAATAATGAATAAATAAATTCGAATATATAAATCGGTATACATACATCTTCGATAAAATAGCATATCCACTTCTGATATTCAAAATGTTCTCAATACCGCGCCGTGGACTTCTTCACAAATAAATCATATAACACCAAACTTATCGAACACTTTCTTAATAGTAAAAAAATTCTAGGATCATAATACGAATCGATCTGTTACACTAAAAATTGTAATAAGATTAAACTTGAAGTGTAGAATTATTCTATTTTGAAAGTTCTATTTTTTAATCAGTTATAGAAACAGTTATCAGTTAAAATTTATGGCAAACGATTTATATTTTCAAAATCAATTTAATATTATATATAAATTATTATAATTAACAAATTATTTATATAAAAGGTAAAACTAATTTGTCGCAAACGTTATTTTGGCAGATAATAATTCAAAATTTTGAATTATTTAAAAATTCTAAAAAAAAAAAAAAAAACAGGATTTTTTCCAAACTGAAATTAAATAAAAAAAAAGTCAAATAACCTCTTTAAGGAGGCTTTAATGATTAAAAAATAGACATTTAACGAAGGAAAAACAAAGTAAATATATGTTTAATATTTGATGTGTATATTTTTTCCGATATTTTGTAAATATTGTACAAATTTTAAATTAGCCACATTATAAAATGGTACTCTGTGATATTATTTCCTCTAAAATATTTTTAGAACTGATAAGAATAATTTTCAAAAAACTTATAAAATTTGGAATTTTAAATTATTCAGTATTTAAAATAATGTTTAATGTCGGACATTTATTCCTTCTAACTTATCATACTTTCATTAGCAGCTTTTACTTTCAAATTTAACTGCATATGATATACATTTTTAGAATCCTTCTGATAAGTTGTTTCACAGTCTAAACACCAGTTCAGTTATGATATAATAATTTGAAGAATTCCAACAGACTAATATGTTGTATATATATATATATATATAAATATATATAAACTGTGTTTTAAATACAAATATATATAATAACTTATAACATTTTCTAAAGACAAGTCAAACTTACATGGTTATAAAAATGTTTGAAATAGTAAATAGCGTAATATGTCTTCTAATTTCTTTGGGATGGGTAAAGAATTACAGGGAAAGAAAAGAAGAATTATATAATGCAATTACTCAATATCTTCAAAATAAGATATTTTGCAGAATACGTGGATAATTAATTCCTCAGAAATGCACTTAAAACAGAATTAATTCATTGAATTAAAAGGACTTTCAAATAACGAAAAATCCTGAAAACAAACTTAATCAATCTTAAAAGTCAAGTTTACAAGTTAAAGTACTCTTCCAATTGTCATTTAAATTAGCATTTGTAACATAAAGAGGGATCTAAAGACTAAATAAATTTAAATTACTTAAGGGGACATGGTACGATTTCCGCAAAATGTTTAAATTTAAGGATTTTTTAAATTTTTTTGGTTGCCTTCTATGTATGTATACTATGTAAACAGATTTTGTGCTCAAAATTTCATAAAAAGTAATTTTTTAAGGAAAAAACTTAAAATTTTTGAAGTGATTTTAAATGCTACTCCTCCTACAAAAATTGACGTACATGCATGATATCTGATTTACCAGGACGGGGAACTATGTATAATACAAGTTGGTATGGGCTTTGCGTTAACGTGATTGGTATTCGTACAATACTTCTTTTCATGAATGTTTATTGAAAATTCCTTAAAAAAATGTATAAATTCTGAGTTTAATTATTTTTAAAAAAATAAATATTGCTATGATTCAAATATGCTTACCAACTTTTGTTACATGTACTATTAGCAATAGGTAAAAAAATTTTCAAAGCATTAGGCGCAATAGAAAAAAAAGCCTTAGCATTTTAAATGAAGACAAACTACTTATTTAATCTTTCTGAGATAGTCAGTTTAGAGATTTGATTTACCATAGGGATGTGAATAAAAACGTACTTGACAACTATCATAATTCTGCGTTTTTTAAGTTTAGAGCTTTCAAATTTTGTGAAGTTATAGAAAAGTATATAAAGAAAAATTTAGGCTAAAGAAATAAAATTTGATTTTTTGACCGATTTTGGTCAATTGAATCGTACTGTGTCCTCTTAATTGGTAACAAATATAATTACTATTGTCAAAAATAGAAAAATTATTTGATGCAATTTGGATTGTATTTCGTATTAACTGTTTCTTCTGGAAAAAAATTCAAAATTCTCTTATAAAATTAAAATTAAAAATGCATTAATGCCTAAATAGTGAAGGTATAATATTTTAATATATCTATGATGAAAAAAATCTTCATGATAGCAGTTTTTTTATGAAATAAATACATTTTGAGATAGTAACGTTTCGAAAACATTGATTGATTTGAACATTTTGATTAAATGACATAAAACTCTCTTAATATTACCGAAACTAGAAGAAAGTAAATCTCATAATGTATCTTCGGCTATTAATTTCTTTACCAACTTGCGAGTCATGAAATTTTACATTTCTAGCAAAATAAGTATAGTATATCGTTATTATATGTATAATATTTAATATATGTTGGTCTTATTTTATCATGTAATCTTAATACATGTTAAGGTATCCGACTACTTTCGGAACCATGATTTTAAAAAAGCGCATAAATGGATATTTTCATGATATTTAGTGTCACTTAGATTAGAATACATGTATAAAATTGTTTTATAAGGACATTATGACAGAAAAAGTTATTTAAGTACAATATTTTGGCAAAAAATTAACTTAGAATAAGCTTTTTTCCAAATGTTCTCCTTTTGTAAAAAATACTTCTATTGTATTAATATTTTGCCTGTTAATAGCTCAGACCTCTGTACAGAGGCTCAACTATGATTTTTGAAAAATTCACATTATTTTCAGAATTACAAATATTTGAAATAATTATCGGCATATTTTCTTAAAATTTCTCCCCTCTGTTTTCGTAAAACATGGATGAACCGACTTCCGAGTTACGCATTTCAAAAATTCTAGTTGAGCCTCTGTACAGAGGTCTGAGTTGAATACAGGCAAAATATTTATCCAATAGAAGCATTTTTTACAAAAGGAGAACATTTGGAAAAAAGGTTATTCTAAGTTAATTTTTTGCCAAAATATTGTATTTAAATATTTTTTTTTGCCATAATGTCCTTAAAACAATTTTATACATGTATTCTAATCTAAGTGACACTAAATATCATAAATATTATCCAATTACACGCTTTTCCAAAATCATGGTTCCGAACGTAGTCGGATACCTTAATGCGTTTTTTATTTCCCGTTTTTACTTTGATTTACTTAATATCTCCTCTTCAAATATTTCCTGTTGCCATTGCTCTTATGTTAGCACTTAAAATCGCAAACTCACTTATCTCGAATAGCGACGTTTTCGAGTGCATTACAGATAAGACGATTTCTTTACATAAAATGCAAACCTTTAAAAACTATTGAAAAAGCAGTTTTCTATTGAATTAGGCTTTTAATTCCTCGTTCTAATTTTACTCTGTTCATTTGATGATCTTGAAATACATATTTTAGTTAAATCTATTAGATAGAAAAATATGTTGTACGTCTCAAAATTAAAAAAAATAATAAAAATAAAATAGCCAAACGAATTTTTTTTAGTACAAAATACACTCTATAACAAAAAAAGCAACACACCAAGAACGAGTCGTCCGATTGACACAAAAATTGTTGGGTAGAAGACTATGCACAGAATAAAAATTAATTAAAATTTAAAAAAAAATTGATTGCTCTATTTCAGAGTTACATAGTTTACAAAGTGACGAGCTCAAATAGGTGTTGACCCACCTCTAGCCTCAATACAAGCCCGTCACACGCCACGCAATAGAGTAATAAAGCACGTGCGGTATTTTTTGACAAATTTCTCCAATTGTCGGCCAGGTCATGAATATTCCCTGTTAGATGCAGTCACCTTCCCATCACATCCCAGACATTCTCGACTGGAGAGAGATATGGTGATCTGGCTGACCAAGGAAGTGTTTGACTAACTGTAAGACAGTACATAGCAACACGTACCGTAAGTGGTATGGCGTTATTTTGCTGAAAAATGAGGCCAGGGTGCTGCTAAAGGAACGGTAGCAAAACAGTTCACAGAATGTCGTCGACGTACCGCTGTGCTGTAAGTGTGCTCTAATGACGACCAAAGGGTTCCGATTGCCAAAAGAAATAGCGCCCCAAACAATAACTCCGGTTTGAGGGCCTGTGTGAAGTGCGATAGTGAAAGCAGGATCGGCACGCTATCCTGGGCTTCTCCAGACGCGTTCTCGATGATCGTCAGGACACATTCAGAAGCGGGATTTGCCGCTAAACACTGTAGGTCCCCAGTCAGCATGATTCCAATCTGATAGAGCTAAGCATCATTGTAATTTGCAAATGGCAGGTGGCGTAGCTTTTGGTACGAGCTTAAATTTCGCTCATCAGCCGTCTGTGAATAGTCACGAGTACACTCGTGTGCGTGTAGTACGTCTGATGGTTGATAACGATGACGATGAATCAGAGGCTGTGACAACTGATCTGACAATAAATCTGCCCTCCCGATCTGCTGTGGCCCTAGGTCGACCGCTATCATCATGACGCTGAAATCTGTCATTTTCCATCCATTCTTGCCAGCATCTTCTAATGGCCGCATCGCTTCGACCCATATGAGGAGCGATTCTCCGATTTTCCGAATCTGCCTCTTTCACATTTCAATGATACCTCTTTCAAACTCTGACAGTTGCTCATAATGAGCTCGAATCCCTAGGTGAGGCATTTTTTTAGTTATTGAAAGGTATCCTAACTTGCAATGCAACCGAAATTTTGACCATCAGACTGAGAATCGCTTCTTATAAACACCTTCTGAGTGCGAAGTTCCGATGCGCTGTAGCTTCCGCTATTCATTCATTGAACAACAAACTTTAATCATTTGCATGTTCGGTACAATCGTTTTTGCATACGAAGTTTCATTACAATCGGGCAGCTCCTTCTTGGTACATCGTTTTTTTGTTATAGAGTATATTTTAAAATCTTTCGCAATGAGCAATATTTAATATGTCATATATTGTTTATTCATTTATTATGTACAAGAATATTTGTCAACTTCAGGAAAGCGCTTAATTTACACAAAAATTCATTTAACATATTCAATACACAGAATATTTTAGGTCCATCCAATGAGTCTATTTTTAATATTTTCAATAAAATTTTCAAAGCTAAATATTTTGGTTTCCAATTGTAATCTCTATGTGACATTAATTAAAAACAAATAAAGATTAAAAAGCCGAAAATCTTCATTAATAATCCTTGCATAAGGGCCAATATAAATCCAGTTTTAAATTACATAAGTGTAAAAGTCAATTTAGAATTTAGTGAAAACAGCATAAAAGCATATGAATTATACTTGCATTTCTATAACATATCAAGCTGATAGACACTATACCATGTTTTGGGAAATGTTTACCTTACATACATTGGGTCTTTCTTTTCTGGTATGGATTTTTTAATAAGGCATTATGCCTATAACCATTGTTACTGACCAGACACTTCCTGCAATGCTGATTCCTCCCAATGGTAATAAATAATGCGTTATATTATAGTGGTGGTATTTTAAGCAATGGTCTTAGGAATATGACAGAGATTGCACTGTATCAAGTTGGTTTTGTTTCAATCCCCAGATCTCATTCCTATACGCCATTTTCGGGATGCAAATGGAAGAACCATCCGATATCTAGATCCATAATTAACGAATATCACGCCATTGGAAAATGTTATCCTCCAAGCATAGTATTTGATTTCACAAACGATCTATCAAAATATCTTTGTATTCATACCAAAAAGTATTATAACTGTATTAAGGGCAAGAAATGGCAAAATAGCCATATAGTGTACTAGAAATAACAATAAACAATTACAAATGTCAAATGTTAGAACAGTCATTAAATGTACAACATTTTGTTCTACGATAATACATCACAACTCAATAAAAATGTTTAGTTTTTTTTCTTCATCATCAAGAAACAAATTTATTATTCTGCATTTAATTCGTTGGTGCTAATTGGATTTATTTGTTTTGCGTCTATGAGCACCCACATGGCTCTATAGAAAACTATTAACGTCTTTTTTTATGAAATGGAAGTATTTTGTTTTCCATTAACTTAATCATTTATGTGCAAAAACCTGTGCCTTCTTCTAAAAAAGAATTTTGTATTGATCAGTCCAGTAAGCGTATTCATAAGCGAATATGTAAAATCTTGAGCACTTGGATTAGAGTGAACATTAGGAAAATTATTTAACTTTTCTAGAATAATGTAGAGATGTTTTTTAGCAATTGTCTGCTTAAAGCTGCCTTGAAAAAAAGAGCCGGCTGATAAGAGGAACACTTGAAACTTTTTCATATAGAAAGACATTCAGTTTTAATATGTGGCCACCATAACCTAATGGAACTAGTGACCAGTGTGTTGCGGTTTAGAGTCCTGATGCCACTGAAGACCCTCCTTGTTGAGGGGCCTAAGCGTGTTAAATCTAACGAGGCTCGTTGGTGTGTAGTGGTAGGAGAGGGTGTGCCAGCTTTGGTGCCCTCCTCGTTCAGAATTACAAGGTCCGCTGCCCGTAGCCCTCGTTTTGCTTCATAGTGTGACTTTTATATAGTATTCCTTCTAATAATTTTGTTATATTAATTTATATATTCTTTTCTAAAACACACGATTGAAATTTAAATCTATCCAATAAAAAAGTAGCTTTTAACTTTTGCAATTAGTGAAGGTAACACATTCACTGCCACCAACTACAAGATATGTCGTCGTAAGCTTATGTACTAAGATTGTCCACTACTACATATTTCTTAACTTGGCCTACAGGTTTAGATATATTGCAATTGATCACGAAATAAAAGTTTAAAGCCGTTTCAGTAAGAAATTATTTGAAAAGAGGAATGAAAGCTTTATATAATAATATTTAAAAAAAATACATGTAGTATAACTTTTTATCGTCAAAGTACAGTGACGCACACAAGTCCACTATTCTCGTAGTATATCCCAATACGTTGCCAAACATATTCTTTTCATTTTATCGAATGTCTGGAACAAAAGGATAGTAAGAAATAAATTATTGATTAAATAATTAGCAACAATTAACCTTGAATTATTAATTATTGAATAAATCATTATCATTAACTAACCATGAATTATTGATTATTGAATACATAATTAGAATTGTCATCTTTGTATGGAATTATTTTACGTACCATATACAAAAGGTTATAATCAGTCAAAAAGAAAAAAAAATCAAGGGTGTCGAAAGGTCTGGTTCCCATTGTGTGCGCAACTGTCAAAGCTGTGACCCTTTGCAGAAGACTCTACTGCACACTTTTTGCTACGTCACAGACTTTAAATTGTCTTTGTACTCCCGCTGATTGTTTTTATATACTAATTATTACTTGCTTGTTCATTTTTATTACTTTACACCTAACTCTAAGTAACTACCACTGCATTTTTGGTTTTTCCCAGTGAGGATCATTGTGTAACTGTATTATTGACTGTCACCAAATGAAATTAGGAGACGAGCTTGTAAAATCAAACAAAATGAAAGCTTGTTTATATTCGAATACAATTAATTAAAAAAAAAGCACGCCGAGGAATGTCTTGTTATTGGCGTGCAAAACAGGAATTTAACTCAGTGACGCCAGTAGAAAATTATTATTTCTCAGTTTTCTTTTCTTTACTTTTTCAAATAAATTGAAATGCCATTTAAGTACTACATCTGTAACTTGATGTTGTTATAGATTTTGTGAAATTCAATGTTTTCTTAAAAATGAAATATTATCATCCAGGGCTAGACACTCTAAATTTTCCTGGCAGTGAATAAGTTAAAGAACTTTATTTAGGGACTAAAATACGGGACACATATTTTATGGAAGAAAAAAGGAATGATTAGTAAAATAAACACTAGGCTTTCTGTATGTTCGGCATGTAATGTATAAAATTAAAATGTGACATTAATGTTTGGACTTTTTTGTGTGAGAAATTGTTAAAAGAGTTTTGGCACCATTCTTTGACATTTATTAGAAGAAAACATTAGTTCATTATTTGGTAGAGAAAATGATATGCATGGTTTCTGGTTAAAAGACATTTATTACTAGTGGTTGATTTTTGATTAAGTGCTATGATTATTTGATCACATAAATTTTTGTGTGTCATCTCGGTGGCTTAGAGCAGTGGTACCCAACCTTTTTATCACCACGGACCGATCATCACTGAAGGGGGGGGGTGATTTTTCTATATTTTAGATTGTTTTGGCTTAAGTTTTAATTTGTGTATTGAAACATGCTGTGACGTCTTCGATTGGGGTGAACCCACCCTTCCATTCATGCTAAGTTTTATGGCTCCGAACAGATGTTAAGGGACAAGTACACGTGGCCATGGGGTCATTGTTTATTGTCTGACCTCGGGCAAAAGCCGGAACCCGGTCAGGCAGTCATAATGGTCAAAGAGAGTCGGTACCCCATTGACAATAGGCGAAGCCTGTCTGAAAAGAACAAGGTCGCCATGGCAGGTGTTGAGAGAATGAGTTCATGGAACCAATTTGGGACAATGCATAAAATCCAGGTGTTTCACGAGATGACTGGGGCCTTAGTTTCCAGACGAATGTTGTACGGGGAAGATGGCGGACTTTTGTGGCCTGCCAATGAGAAGAGACGAGAGGCGTGTTGTGGACCCACCCCTGGTGTTTAAAAGGGGTTTTTCTTAGGAAACGAGGGATAGAGCCCTGGATGGAGAAAACTGGAGAGAGGCCTTCAAAGAAAAGGGATTGGCTAGTGCTTTCGGGAAAAAGGATTGAACTCCCGTGAGATAGACTGACAGTATCCTCTTGGCTTATAACTATAGTAACTATAGTGTAGTATAGTATAGTGTGACTAAAGTAACCTATGAAGCAAATAAATACTGCTTTAATTTTAAAATTAAGCTGTGGCAATTTTTCTTTGTTATCTACTCACGACGTTACAATGCCTTCAAAGTAGAGTACAGTTCTTCTAACAATGCATACAAAATTTTTTAACATGGAATATTACATTCTTCCCATGGAAAGTCACACAAACCCGAGAGAAATACACCACAGTACATAAAAAGGGAATAATTTAATGTTCCTTTGGAGGACTGGTATCTTTGGATCTACGCTCCGGTACCAGTCAACGGCCCAGTGGTTGAGAACCACTAGCTTAAAGGTAGCGTACCAGCCTCGTAAGCCTAAGGTTGCAGGTTCGATCACGTCTGAAGGCGATAAATTTTCTGGATGCGAAAATCGTTGGCACTCATGTCATATAATTATGTGATATGTAAAAGGTCCACTGGATATTATTTTGAATGTGTCACTTTCAGTAAAAATACAATGAGATGTTGAATTGAATGAATTCAACATCTCATTGTATTTGGTAAATCCAATGAGATTTTGGTAAATACAATGAGATGTGTCAAAAATTTGGTAGTGGGGGCCACCCCTAGGTGGTGCCACCAATGAAATGGCTCTCACACTCGGGAACTTGCCGTGTCTGTAAAAGCTTAGCTGCAAAAATGCAGCTCCTTTGAAAAACAAATTGAGGACGAAGTTTGTTTTATAAGGTAAAATACATATGATTGTTTCTACCCAAGAACAATAATTTAGTGTTTATATACATAACTTATTTGGCAAACTGATTAAAAAAATGAATATACAATATTGTAATAACAGAAGAAAATATAAAAATTATTAAATTGCATGTAATTCTAAAAGAACTTTATCATAGGTTGTTTTGACGTATTTTGGAGCTACAAAAGAGTACAAAGAAGTGAGCAGTATTCATTGGCCAGGAGGGAAGGTACCCAAGGACAGGCCCCGGTGTGGTTTTGATGGAAATGATCCAGCCTGCTATAAGAGAGGTGATAAGCAGTCCCTTTATTGGAGATTTATTTCATTTTCTTTACTTGTGAGTGATAAATTAATGTTGTGTTTATGATCTACAGCAATATGTCTGCATTATGATAGTCTGCGAAGGAAGAAAATAGTTTTAAGAAGTAAATTAATATTGTGTTTTTTTATCCTTGAAGGTCTGAAACTGCTGGAGATGTCACTTATCATTACATTGTTTCTTTTAATTGTGATAATTATCATAGGAGTGCTTACATATAGGTAAGTATATATATCGGACTTGTTTAAATTTTTTACAAATAATTTTCTACAGAAGTTTTATGAACTGAAATATGCATCGTAATTTTATTTCATAAATTGTATTTATTTTGTATTTTACAAGCATTGAATATTTTTATCTCAATATTGATTTTTATGCAGAATATTCACAGCTTCATATTCTAATCTTATTATTGCAATATGTTATGATAATTCAGCCTTTTTTCCCCAATGCAACATAAAATTCTTGAAATTTAAAAGAATTTAACTAAGTAATTTTGATCTTGAACTTAAGTGAAATTTAATGTAATTCATTGAATTAAAAGAAAAAGCTGTCTAATATAATATTACTTTTAATACTGATTTTGAATTCGCAGGATGGAATTTCGATTTACGGATAGATTTATTTATCTTTACAATATATACCCCATTAATAGGTGCTGAAACATTTAACAAAAGAAACATCGCTTCCAGATGTTATTTTTATAGCTTGATGTACAAAAATGTAATCCTTTTTCTAAAAAGAGTTAGGGTTTTATTTTTCCTTTAAATTGGGATATTTTGATTCTAATTCTTACCAAAACAATAATATTTTGACAATGTTTGCTATAAAGATATAAATACAAATGTTATCATGGAAATGTCGTTTGAGTGAGAAAATAATGCAACAGAATTCTTGAACATTACTTGCAGTAAATACTAAAAGAAAACATTTATTTGAATACAATTATTAACTTTCTTCTTTTGATTTTTGTGATCTAATGTGTAGTACACCTAAAAATACAGGAGTAATTATACAAATATGCCAGAAGTTAAAATTACCAAAATATTATTTTTCCTACTAAAGCAGTATAAAAAATTAAAATTAATTTTTTATTAAAAAAATTATTTAGTGTAAAAATTTTCAAATTATTTTTTTCCAATTAAACTAAAAAAAATACATCTTCCAATTTCTCGGAAAATAATATAATGTGTATTGAAGTTATTTTATTATTATGCATTATGTAACGTTTATACTAAGTTCCTTTTTTACGGACAGTAACACAGTACAAAATAATTTTTATTGCAGGTACCATAAAAACTAATTTTTAATGTACGTAATATGCTTTGCAAGAAAATGGATTTCATATTAGTAATATACAGACAAAATTATCCTTTTTTTATAATGTAACTAATGCTCGTTTTCTTTAATATTTAGCTACTTTTTATACTCCCGATTGAGTTCTCATCGCTAGATAGTAAACCAGTCTTCCGAACACTTAGCCACCTAATATGGAATTATTTTTAAGAGGCAAAATGTCTGCAATCACATACTTTTAGAGAGGGATTGTTTGTGTGCGTGAAGGGCTTTATTTAGATAATTTGTAACTACTACCGTTAACGTTATGGATGTATCAACACCTACGGTATCAAGAGGCATGACTACTCAGAAAATAAAGCAATCTCTCTCAGTACAAAGGTACAAAGAAATGAAAGCTAATTGGTAAAGACCACCTGGTGTTGAAATGGAAATTGAAGCAATAAAAGAACTACTGCAGTCAACATGACAATAGAACAAATCAGCATCTGCAGGTTTCTGAATCAATGAATGCCATTGTGAGGAACAGGCAGAATCAACAAACATATACCAGAGTAGCAATTCCAAATCTACATCTGATTCATGTGAATGCTGAACGTCGTCCTCAGTTGTGCCAGGATCCGAAAAGTTGGTCGAACAATACATAAAAGAAAGTAATATATTTCAATTTATCGTCTTTCATAAAGTGCATTGAGAGAGCATCTTCGCAAGCATATTACCGGATTGTCTTCTTCCGAATGTGAAGCACGTCGGTGACTCTGCCACAGTTTGTGTGTTGCACAATATTGTGCTTATCTACATAAACTATCTTCCTTCTAGGAAGCTGAGAATTGGTACGAAGATTTATCTGGGCGGTTTTGCCAACTATTGCCGAAATTCTGACGTTTGACTCCAAGAAATGTTTGTTATTAAATAAAAATTTCAAATGTAGTTTGTCTGATACTTTTATAGACAATAACACCCTTCGTATTTTCTCAGTGATGGAATTATCGAATTATTCCAACCCCATTTTTTCATTTTTTTGTTAAAATTGAGGATTGCATTAAAATTATAGAAAGATTCGATGGCACAATTTTTCATACACTTTCAACAAAGGTTAAATAAGGAAATAAACTAATTTAGTATCGACAATACCTGATATGGCTTTTATGCAAAAATAGTGTTTATCTAACAGGAAATTAAAGCAAAAATACCTAATAAAGGATAAATAGATTAAATGACACGCTATGAGAATTAAAATAATTGTTCGACACATGTAATAAACGTATAAGAAAAATTCAGTACATATTAAAAAACGTCTACGAATTTAACATACACAGTTGTAATCACTGTGTCTTTCATCTAAATGCAGAACAAATCAGGTATATAAATAAAATGTTCATCTTCTTTCTTGATTTAAAAACATTTTTCATGTAATCTAGACATCTTATCATCATCTCTGTACTTAAAAATCTATGACATCTTTAGCAGTAATTTCAAAGCATTCCACCGTACATTCATTTTTGCACTGATTTTAATATCATTGAATTTATTTTGGAGAAGACATTTTATCTACGAGATTTCCTCCAATATTTTCATGAGAAATAGCTGTTTAATATTCCATTAAATAACTGTTCAAGATTTTCATTTCTAGATGAATTCAAACTGGTTTACTTACTCTAAATGTTTTTATATATTTTATTAATAGATGTCTTTTTTTGTGGGGTTTCTTTTCTTAGATAGCAATTTGCATTACGAAATGTAAACTGAATTATAAAAACACCAGTGATTGATTCATTAATCTGAATTACAGGAAAATTCGCCTCGAATCAAAATTAGCCAATATGTCTTGGAGGGTACGATGGGACGAAATAACTTTTCTAAAAGATATGCGAAGCAGCTGTATGATGAGTCGGTTATCTATCACAAGTGCTGTAAGTCATATAAAACTGCAACTCACCTTCAGTTTCTTGCATTATTCTTTTTTTAAACAATTCATCACTTATATATATTTTTAGATGTCATTTAAAATGGAGCATGGATGGGTATGCTGGACTCCTTCTTTCCCAAATGTAAGCATTTTTTTTAAATTTGGATTCCCATTTATGAAAATTGTATCGAATAATTACCGATTCTTATTTCGATAACTTACTAAATTTCCTTAAAACAAATAACGATTCAGCTCTATTTATTAAATTATACTGTTATTGCATGATGACGCTGTACTTAAATCAAATTATACCCATTCTCCTTAAGATGAAAAATAAATATTAAACTAAAATGTTATGCATTAATTATTTTATTAAAATAATCTTGTTTATTGGCACACTTATAAAGAAATGGTCAAAAGAGCTTAAGAAGGTAATTATAGACGATATTACTGTTCTAAGTTTGCACTGAATCACATATTTGTAAAAACGCCCTCAATCAAAAAAGAAATGAACCATTATTCAGTAATACAATCAGTAAACAGTGATTATAAAATATGAAAAAAACCATACTTCATATTGAGTAGTAAATAATTTCGCAACGTAATGTATTTCTCAAACTAATTCAGTAAAGTACAGAAGTCACGCAGATAATCATTCAAAACGTAGAATATAATGCAAAGCAAAGAGTACACACATGATGCATTTAACTTTATCATGCAATCATGCTAGGTTTTATAGTGTTTCTTAAACATATCTGTAATTTTGAATTGAGTTAACTGTTGTTTTATGAAATGACATTGATAACTCTAAATTAATTAAAGAAAAAAGGAGTAAATATGTGATATTATAAATGAAAGCCTTAATTTCTATCTGTTATTTTAATGTAGAGAGTGGAATACAAACATTGAAATCCAAATTTTCAAACATACCCATAATGCTCTGTTTTTTTAAAATTTATTCATCCATATTAGAGATAGAATAAGTAATCATTATGGAATTAGTATTAATTATAAATTGTTGTGTATAAAGTAAATTCAACAGTATTGCGTATAAGATAAAATAAATCAATATTGTAAACAAAAAGTTTGTGTTCTGAAATAATAAATAATTTTGAGCACTCTTGAATCTAATTTACATTAATCATATGTTTTGAAAACTTTATTTTACACTTTCAGAATAAAAATACTCTTTAGTTAAATTCTTAACATCCAAGTCAAATAAATTAATGAAGTCATATATAATTAAGAAACTCAATTATATATTACTGATTGAGCTGAAAAGTACAAAACTTTCGTTAAAAGCAATTGAGAAGCACTTAAAAAAGTGGTTCATGATTAAATCAATAGAGAACAAGATAAGATGGCTGGGAAAAAAAGAATTTTTAGCAATATTTTTTTTACATTTAATGAATGATTTCATTTCAGGTAATATATTCTTTTATGAATGACCAATACACATATACGCTGACATTTAAATAAAAATATTAAAACTACTAAAATGCTATTATATTAAAAGGAAGTTAATGAAAAATGCAATTGAAAATATTTGTTAGTTCAATTTTGATATCAAAGCTTTTGATATACAGAAAAACTTCAATCAGTTCTCAGGAGATTAAGATAAGTTTATTAACATTCAAAAACAGTGAAATTATGGAGAAATGTTTGTTTTTTATTTTCTTTCGTAAAGGTATCATAAATAGCAAAAATGCAATAAAATGATGTATACAATATTGCTTTTAACTGATGGTTTTTTAACTGCAATTTGATAATCCCTCTGAAGAAAAGGGAGAAAATGAATAATTCTAGTTTATTTATGTTCTAAAATTAATTTGCTTTTATTCATTTTGAAAAAAGTAAGTTGAAAATTCTTTCCAATTCTGTCAAAAACAACTCAATATACATATAGTTTCTTGCACCAGTGGATTACGGTTGTATTGTTAGGTGTTAATTCATTTTGAATTTTCAACATGGTGTAACTTCAAGCTGAACATTTTTAGATCGTTAACTGTATATTTTTGTTTTCAGTAAAAGTTCGGTATTCCAATAATTCAAACCGATCCTTAATAAGTAAAAAAGTCTTCAAATATAATGGCGATGTTATATTATATCTAATATATTATGTATTAAAACATAATGAATACAATGTAATAAGGATAAAAACACATGAAAAATAACATTGAAAAATTTATTAGTATTTCTTCTTTTAACCATATATCTCCTACTGTTTTGAAATAAAATTGGATTTTTCCTTGAAAAATGTATTATCATCCTTATATTCATATATATTGGCATATTCAATTCAGTTCTGAATTCTCACTTTTCCGTATCATACATTCTTAATACCCCCAATGGATAGAAAGAGGTATATTTCCTAGATTTTACCGGAATATTTTCCAAAAAGGAATTTTATTTAATCTATTTTATTAAACTTCTCATCTATTAGAAAGTTTATCTTATTTTATAGCAGATAATATATATTAAAAAGTGTAATCAAATAAGATGCGAAAATGAATCAAATTTCACACTTTTTATTTCTCTGTACAAAACATTTAATTGGTCGAGTTACTAAGGCTAAGATTTATGTATATTAACACTATGCTGTCGCTTTTTAAAAAAGGTCTATAAAAAGAAATGTGTCTATCGTTGACATAATTTAGTTTATTTTTAAACTACATAATCAGGGAGTCAGGAACATTTCAGGGAGGTGTGATATGTAGTGGTTATCTCAGTTTTAGACAGTCTGTTTCAACTATATTTTATGTTATTAACTATTTTTAATAATTGTTCAGTTACAGGTTACACACCTTAAGGTCTCCATATTTTCAGTTGAATAGATTCAATTATATTTTGGTCAACAAATTTTTATGTTACATATGAGGGCTATAAGTGACCACACATAAATGAAAAAAAGTTTCTTAGAATCTAGAAGATTATAAGAAATTTAAACAGTGAATCAGTCTTTTGAAAAGTAATACTTATTAAGTGTTTTAGCATTAAAACTTTGTGCTGCTATAATGAAATTAGGTTTCTAAATTTTTAAAAAGCTATGATACCAACATCAAATTATTCAATTTTTTAAAGCACAATTGCTCCTAATAATGCTTCAACATACAAATTCAAGAGAAAAACAGTATGATGCTAATAACATGAATTTTTGATGCTAATCATCATAAGCATAATGATAATAATTAATGTTTAAACAGTCAGAAAAAACATTCACTTGATGACTGTCAAAAAAATATCCAACTCTTCTTCGAGTTAAACAAACTGTGTAGTTTTCTCTGTTTATTTTCACCATCTCTTGATAGAATATTTTAGTAATTTTGCTTTGGCAACGATGCTCCTATTTTTTTAACAACAGACCTTCTCTGGGTATCGAAAACACCAGTATACATATGAGAAACACAATAGCTACATTCTTTTTCAAAAGATATTTCATTGATTTCGTTCTTTATTCTCGTATAAATAGCACAAAAGACCTGTCATTCAATTATTGCAGTTTATTTATTATTTACAGTGTATTGAAAGAAAAACATGTTACTGCTCTTTTGTTGAAAATCTCTAGATGTTTTGTAGATTGGAGACATTTTTGTATATGAATATAGAATTAACAAATAATTTACTTGTATAAAATGTATGTCACTTTTTGAATGTTGAATGTCTTGCAATGCCGCATGTGCATGAAGTTTTCTTTACAAACTAGATATAATTTAATAATAATTGTTGTGCATTGTAATAAACGTTTATTGAATCACACTATGGCCATTTTAACAAAATTCGAATTACTTGCATGTTGCTTTTGTGAAGATACAAAGATGAATCAGTATTAAATTAAAGAAGCCTGATATTAAAATAATGTAGTGTGTGAAGTAGCACAAACTACGCTAGATGAATAATCTCAGTAAAACTAGAAATTATCTCAGCTCAACTTATTTTTGGAAGTTCCATTTTCCCAACTCATTTGTTGCCTTTACCAGGTGTATACAAATGAAATGAAACGATTGTTTTAAAAAAAAACACAATAAATTTGCGGAAACTGTTAATATTCCTTTATTCGAAATAATATCCATCGCTAGCTACACATTTTCCCCATCTTTCGGGAAATTTGTGAATACCACGCCAAAAAAATGATCGGCATTTTGAGGGCAGCCAGTCATCAAGCCAAGATTTGACGTTTTCGTAAGAAGTGAAGCGCTGGTCAGCCAATTCGTGTCCCAATGATGCAAATAGGTGGTAATCGGAAGGAGCCAAGTCTGGCGAATAAGCCGCATGCGCTAAGGGCTCCCAGCCGAGCTCCTTAACGATGTCCTTGGTAGGTTTAGCACGCTGGCTAGGTGCGTTGTCATCAAGGAAAATCACTTTGTGCAACCGTTTCTTGTATTGCTCGCGTTTTTCGAGTACAGTATCGTTCAAATTAATTAATTGTTGCTTGTAGCGATCAGTATTAACGGTTTCGCCGGGTTTGAGTAGCTCATAATAGATTGGTCCCTCCTGATCCCAGAAAATACACAGCAATATCTTGCGGCCGAAGCGATTCGGCCTTGCAGTCGATTTGGACGGCTGTCCGAATCAACATATTTTCGATTACGCTTGGGATTCTCAAAATAAATCTAATTTTCATCGCCAGTCACAATACGATGGAGATATGACTTGCGTTTGTAGAGGACAAGCAACATTTCGTACACGATTTTTCGGTTTTCCTGTTGACGGTCCGTTAGCTCGTGTGGTACCCATCTACCGACCTTTATTATCTTACCCATTGCTTTGAGACGACGGGAAACAGTGCTATGGTCAACATTCAATTGTTCTGCAAGATGTTCTTGCGCGTTTGGCCATCATCTTCATCGAATAAGGCTTGCAATTCAGCATCTTCAAATTTTTTTGCTGGTCTGCCACGCTCCTCGTTTTTCTCTCATCGAAATCACCATTTTGAAACTTTTCAAGCCACCTGTAGCACTGAGCACGGCTCAGAGCATTGCCACCGTATGCTTCTACAAGCATTTGATGCGGTTCGGCAGCATTTTTCTTCAGATGGTAACAGAAAATTAATGCTGTCCGCAAATCGTGGTCGGAAGGCATAAAATTCGACATTTTCAACACGGTAAAAAAATACAATGCACGCCTAAACTCGTCCAAATGTAAACTAAACATGAGTATCAAGGGTCAAACTATAAAAAAAATCACGTGTTACGGTTTCGTATTGTTTGCATATATGCGCGGCGACATCTGTTAGCAATCGTCTCATTTGATATGCATACACCTGGTAATACTTTAAGATAGCTTTAGTGATAACATTTTAAGAGTATGAATATGAATATTGGATTAAGTACAATCTATAACTTAAAATACTATTTTTTTTCCTGGCAATTTTTTTGAATGTTGTAATTTATCTTTCAATTCTACTGTTTGTAACATAATGCTTAATATCGTGTAACACTACGTTTATTACTACTAATATATGTTTTTTTTTTGTTAAAATTAGTTGATTTTTTTCTATAGAGCATATGCATGCAAATGAAAATGTGTTACGGCTCTTTCAGAAATAAGAAAGTAATTATAATTTGTACTTTTTTTATTAATAGGTTTATATATATTTTAAATAAATGGTAATAACCTGACATTTCCTCTTTCAGAGTTTGTATTTGGATTCTAGTTCCTCAGACACAGAAACACATCGATTTATTCTCACAGGTACATATAAGGTAAAGAACCACGTAGGGTTAATTGAACTGTTAAGAATTTATATATATATATATACATAGAGAGAAAGAGCTTTATATAAATATATTACACAGAAAAAATGTCAGTCGTTGAGTTTTTAAGCGTAAATGTGCTATATTCATCAAATGCACTAAATTGATTCTGATAAATCATTTTAAACTGCCTGATATTTGAGCATGAAACATATTTTAGTACATACTTAAAGGAAAATATTCAAAAATAATATTGGCTACATTTCTGTAAAACATACCTTAAACTATTTTTAAAATTTCATATTTAGATCTATACTTTATAAAATCTACTCTAGTTTTTACTCAAGAACTACTAAAACTAATTAATTAAATTTTTAAATTAAAATTAATTTATCCGTTGTTGTAATTTAATCGCATTTGAGAATTTTTAAAATTCTAAAATTAATTTTTTATATGTTTTAATTAATACCTGTTTTTTTATGATTTCAGGGTAATATAGTAGCTGTAAAGAAGGTCTATAAGCAAAAGAAAATAGAGCTTACGAGATCAATCCTCTTTGAATTGAAAAAGGTTTAAAATAACTTTATTTCTTTTTAAAAAATCTGTTTGGATCAAATTATAAAAAAATAACTTCGTTAATCTGTAAAATCAGGGATAGCCAACTTTTTTAGGAAGAGTGCAACTTTCTGATAAAATATAATTATTAGTGCCACTTCAAACTTTTCGAAAAAATGATATTTATAAGCTTATTATATAATTTTTAAGCAAAGAGCTCATTTTAATGCATGTCTCAGCAGTGAAAATTAAAAAAAAAAATAATAATATATCAAAATGAGACCAAAGCACAAATTTAGATGTTATTGCTAATGAGTACAGTTAGTTTTGAACGATATTTTAATTTAGTTATGTACATATTGAAAAAAATTTCTTCACAACATATGTTGATTCAAATCTACAACAATATCCGACATCCAAATCGTGTAGATTTGAAAAATTGCTTGATTGTACAAATTTCCAAAATTCAATTCAATTCCATATATTTATTCCTTATATTTGCTTTTCCCTCTAGTATGGTGCAATTTAACATTTTGCAGAGAAATTAAAAAAGGATTTGTGATAAGATTTGCTTTTTTCCATCATCTTGAAAATCATCAAACCTAGCTCTGAAAGAATCCTGCAAAAATGAATATTAACCCTTAACTTCGCACTGTTGCATTTAAGCAACATATGATTTATTTTAATTTAACAGACTCAATACTTTTTTAATTACCTACAAATCACTTATCTGAGAAAAAATATATTACTGCAACGAAATACATGCTAATTTTGTCACTAGATGGAAATACATTTTTTCCACAAATCACAACAATTGTAAAAATCTCTGATGCCTCAAGAACTGTGCTTTTGCTATAAAAAGAATCCATTATATTTTATTGACGAAATAAATTACCAGGTAAGAAATTTAAACATTTTATGATGAATATAAATGAATCATATAAAAAAATAGTTATGTAATTTACAGCACTACTGCACAACATCGGACTTCTGTAACAAACAAACAAAATTACTGAAATTCAATTTAAAACTGATTAATTTTTTTTTCTGATATTTTTCCCTTTTATTATTACTTGAGAACTAGCTGATATAATTTTTTGATAGAAATTTAAAAAATTGCCAAGTTAAGGGTTAAAGTTTTAAATCCATCACAGTTCGGAGTACTATTGACTTTGGTAGATTGTTCTTGTATTAATATAAAAAGTGTTACTTTTTTTCACAAAAATCAAGACAAAAAACGCAAAAGTTTGTCCCCAAAAGGAGATAGACCAACAAGGGTAGGAAAAATAAAAATTTACATTATCTTAATGTCCCATAATATCAATAAGAAAACCTACAACACATTGACTATCTGAATTCTAGAATAGCAAGTACTCACTGGGTAGTTTAGTGCTTTCTTCTAGATATTACCTCAGATTCCAAAAACTTGCGAGTGAAAAAAGCTTTGGAATGCCAACTCTCACAACAATGCAGATGCATTCTCTACACGATAAATTTCTATTGTAACTAATTTAAGTGTAATTATAATAAATCTTGAAGGGTTTTTTTTGTCTGAAACAACAATATGTCATTGTAACTGAAAGAAGTTATTTATTATTTTCAAATTTTTTATTAAGTCTCATTGTGTCACTGAAACAACTCCGCCGAACCTCATTTTGACACGCGTGCCACGAGTTGGCCACCCCTGTGTTAAAGTATTAACTTCATTTATAACAATTCATTTTTCATTTAGCATTGAAAACGAATAAGTCAGAGTTAGTCAGAAATAAGTAAGGACAAATATTATGATCAAACTGATTAATTTAACAAAAATAGTCAATTAAAACCCCGACCTATTGGAAATTTTGGAAAATTTGAAAAATATATTTATTTCATTAGATTATTTCTGGCTCTGTTTTATAAATATAAGTTCAACTGATCACATGTATTAAAAAAAAAGAAAATTTCAAAGAGATTTCCAGGGATAAAAAAGAATACTTAATATATTTTTTCTTGGTTGTAATCGTGGTATTGTTCAGTGTTAAAGTTAGAATATGTAAAAATGTATTCTATACAAAATTGAAATTTTTAGGCTGCTTAAAATAAGGTTGTCCGTATAACGCAAAATATATTCTTCTTTGATATGGGTACTTAAAAAAATTAAATTTTGGGGGGTATTCAGTATCGCACTTGGTGTAGGAGGGAAAGAAATAAGAAAAATGTTTTTTTTTTTTGGTTTATTGAACTTTCTATAGATGCGACCCCGGAAGTGCAAAATCTAAGCTGCTCTGTCAAAAAGTGCAAGAAGTCATCTCAAGAAGTATACCACATGTTAAGGGCGGATATTGTTTAATGCGGAAGACTTCCTGTTTTTTTTTTTTTTTTTTTTTGGTTAGCATAGGAGACACGATTGATTGACGTCATATTTTCTTATAAGAATGTCTATGACTTTGATTCTCATATTTTTGAATAATCGATCATTTTTTATATATAACCCATCGAGTACCATTGCTTAGAGAAAGAAGTGAACCTTAAGTAAGTTTTTTTTCTTTTAATGAAAAACCACTGAGATTGCAAAATATTAGCAAAAACAAATTTGAAGCTACAAATTCCAACTGGGCAAAACTATTTTCGTATGCTTTTGCAGATTATAATACAAACGTATGCATCGGGAAACATTTGTAGCTTCGATATTTTCTTATTGTAATCTTTAAGGAGATTATTTGATTGTGATTTTTAAAAACCTTTATAATGAATAAAGAAACAAGATAAAGGTGAATGGCAAACATTTGTTAAGGGTCAAGTGATCTACAACTGTACCAGAGTTACTAGCAGCGATACTCGCAATTTTGATGCACGTAAAGTGATGAAAATGATTCTATATCTGATGAAATTCTATCCATACTTGAGATTTTGAGATCCGAGTATTATCCCGCTTGATGAACATGAATAGAATCAGAATCTACCCTGTCTCTCTTATTAGAAAACACTGTATTATAGAATTTATACGTAAAAGATACTTTCACAATAATATATTAATACAAAATAATTGTTATAATAACGTTTTAAAGTGTTTGAAATATTGAATATTAATCAGACATTTAATTCAAATTCTTAAGTAGTGTAAAAATTAACATCCCAGAAAAAGAGTGATGGTTTCCAACTTAGAATGAAAAAAAACAACGTATATGGATTTTGGTTATCCTTGACTAGTTACCATTTTGAAGTTCCCGCCATTACTTGTCGAACACACAAACTTCGACCGCTTACTATTTAGAAGTTATTCCCTTGATATCGAATTTTTCTTTTGAAGTATATTTCAAATAACATCAAAAGGAAATTGACGTAAAGGAGTTATTAATGAGTACTTATCCTCTTCAACTTCAAATATGTTTTTTCTTAAGACATAAATAGAATCTGGTTTTGTAACTGTAATACTTTTTGAAACATATGGGCTTTACATTGCTTTTTGAAAAATATGAACTAGCTTAAACAAATGATGCTCCTATATTCCCTATTATTTTTATTTATCACTGACGGTTTGGTAAAATCTGGAAAATTTATTTGATTAAAGTAATTTTTCATCAAATAACTACTTCCAAGCTAATATATTTTATTGATAAAAAAAAGTAGCAATTTCTTTAGGAACTTGAAATGTTCCATAAACTTTATTACATCATATATAAGTCTACAAGCTATTTTTTATGGCAGCGCTTTTGGTGTATCTTCATGCATTACTTCACTATTTAATGTCGTAAAACTTTTTTTTATTAAAGACATTTAATATTTATAGAATTTGCTGATAATTTCGAAAAGGAAAAATATTTATAGTTGATGATATTCAAGATAAGTCAGGATTCTGGGATATGACCTCATACAATAACTTTTTGTCCCAATAATTGTAAATTAAGCATGACAGAGAAATTTGAGAGAGGGTATCTCATCTTATTAAAAAGATAAATTTTTATGAAAAAGTGTTTGTATGTTGTAAATAAGAGAGGTGGGTTATGTTGTTATTCCGAACTCTGTTTATTTGCTTCAGAATTTTTCTTTGGAGGGAAAAAATTACAATCTTTTTATTGCCTACTTCTATTATAGAGAATAAAATTGTATGGTTCAAGATAAACTATAATGATAACCAAATGATTACAAAAAAATGCATGATAAAAGAAAATAAGTATATGCCAGTTAATAAACAATATGCTGGAATAAGAATAAAATTTGGTAATATGCAATTAACGTTGCATTTACTATTTGAGGAAATGAAAAGAGTAATACAATATCACATTCTACACTTTATGTATGTGTTTTGGATTATAATATTTCTTTTTTAAATATTGAAGTAGAAATTTTTTACTAAACAGATTCGAGAAGCGCAACATCAAAATATTGCAAACTTCATCGGAGCTTGTATTGATGCACCAAATGTTGCTATATTAACGGAATATTGTCCAAAAGGAAGTCTTCAGGTAAATATAAACCAAAATCTATAATTTCTTAAGCATAAACCAGTGGTTCTCAAACTGTGGGGCGTGCCCTTCTAGAGGGGCGTGATAATCGTACATTGGGAGGGGCTAGCATATCAAAAAGTCAAAAATAAAAGATTATTTTTTTTAAAAAAAACTAACAATTTACTGAAAGGAAGCAAAACAAAATACATTGAAATAATAAAAAATAAAATGCTAACTTAAATTGATACAATATAAATATATTCGAGCTGCATAAAGTATTTGATAATTAATTTATGAAAACTAAAATAAGATTAAGTTTAATAATTTCTGGTGTTGGAAATTGAAAAACGTATACGAAATACTTCTGTTTTCAGTGCAGAAAATTCATCATCCACCCCTGCCTGAAATTGAAGATGGGTTTATTACTAAGTCGCTTTTGATTTCGCCAATTGAAGTGAGATCTGTTAAGATTTCTTCTTCAAAGTTGAGTTCTGTTGCAAGGCTCTAAATAATCTTCTTTGATTAAAAAATATTTTGCAGTCTATTCAGTTTAAAAATTAGAAAAAAAAGTTACTTAATACTTTTATCCTATTAATAAAAAATAACTTACTTAAAATATCTATTACTTAAAAGAAACATAAATAAAATTTCATACTTATATTGATAATTTGTAAGGTATATACTTAAGGTCATTTTATAGCTTTAGAGTCAAAGTACATTATTATTGCAATCAATACATTGTTATTGTATGGAGGGGCGCGATGAAAATTATGATTGAAAGTTGAGTCGCAAATCCTGAAAGTTTGAGAAACACAGGCATAAACGATAAAAAACATATGCAACATTTAGTTAAAGTAAGAATTCATTCAATCACATTTAACTTGAACTTGTATTGATAGAAATTGTGACGTTTATAGCAGTTCTATGACTTTAACAAAAGCCATTTCTCTATTTCATACTTCTTTTCAATCACCCAAACTGTCAAAGTGAGTGATGGTGTTTTATAGAATAAAATTCTTTTGTTTTCTTTTCTCATGTGCAGGACGTTTTGAAAAATGAATCTCTTGACTTAGACTGGATGTTTCGTTATTCATTAATCAATGATATTGTGAAGGTAAGAATTTTATAATGTTATTTTGAAAATAGTTTTGTGAACTTTCTCTATGCTAGAAAAGTTTATTTAATAACAAAACATTCTTCGTAGCTCATTATCTTATAAAAATGAAAATGCTTTTGATTCAGGAAATTCCATTTGCTAAGAACTGAATTTTATTTTAAATTTATGATTAAAACGATCATTTAGTAATTAACCCTTTAGCGGGCAGTGGCTAATAGGTCTAGTCACATATTAAATTTTTTTTCTCCAAGCGGGGGTTGGATAATCAGTCTATCTATATGCGTTAATTGAAGCTAAAACACAACACATAAAAATCAATACGGATGGCAGCACAATACCTTATTTTGCATTTCATTTTGCAATAAAATTTCTGATCTTTGAAAAAAAATTCGACATTTTTTAAGTATAATTTTCTCTCATCTGAATGAATTAAGCAATTGTATAAATGAAAAAAAGTTAATTTAGGTTATTGGAAAGCTTTTATATGTGGATATAGAGGTTCTATCCACTGCAAAAAACCCCCAGAAAAGTGACCTATTTCCTGTACTCGAAAGAGAGCACTTAGAATCACGTGAGAATGTTGGGCGTCGGGAATAAAAACAAATTTTGCTTATAATATATGGTGCAAGATTCTCGAGTTCGAAAATCTTTCATTATAGCTTTTCTGCTCGGAAAAAACGTTTGCATATTATAAAGTTCCACAGTAAAAAGCTCATAAAATTTGTGAAATAACTAATTTAAATACTCAAAAATATTACTATATTTCTGATTTTTTATACTAAAATAAATATAAATTGTGGATATATACCAATTTCAAAGTATATAAGTATTCTATGTATATTCTAAATAAGTATTCTATGTTGTACAATTATTCAATTATTATTCTATTGCACATCTAGTTTGTATTTAATTGCTATTGAAATAGTTATTAACATAAATGTTAATTTTTCATAAAAAAGTTTATTGTAAAATGAGTCATTTTTTCTGTGCTGAAAAGTAAGTTGAATGTCAAAATTCAGGCAGTGGCTATATTATCTAGCCAATACCTATGAATAAAACCCCTGATCAGATATTTTTTGTGGCTAAATAATGTTTATAGAGGACGAGAACATTACAATTATCAATTACTTTATCACAGAAAAGTGAATTTTAGCTTTGTGCCCGTTAAAGGGTTAATTAAAAGAAAACTTGATCTGTTCCTTGCGTTTAAGACTTCAATATTATTGTTTCAGGGTTTGAGTTACTTACATAATGGTGAAATGGCAACCCATGGGAGACTCAGGTCTTCCAATTGCCTCGTGGACAGCCATTTTGTCGTGAAGTTGACTGACTTTGGTTTACCATCTTTTCGGCACGCTGAGTCATTAGCAAACTGTGAAGAGAAAGATCTGAAAAGTAAATAGTACTTTTGAACATAATTAAAATATTTTCAGCATTTGAATAACATCACACAAAGCTAATTTATTCTCTTTCAGGCGTCAGAGTTAGTTCTTATTTGTAAGCTAAGACATACAACAGGGATATCTTTTGAATTCTGGGAACACTTAATTAAGGCATTTTTTTTCTTAGCTCTGACGTTTGCTATTCAGCATAAGCGTTAAACCAAGGAGGGGGAAAGAGATTTTTTTTTTTAAAAAAATAATAATTGAATGAGATAAATAAGAATTTTTCTCCTAAAACAACTTCATAATTCAAAAAAAAAAAAAAAATGAGTAGTATCAAACGTTTTGTAGTCATATAGTTGGCTACCCCTGTTTCAAAATTTTATTTTAATTAAGGTATCCGACAACGTTCGGAACCATGATTTTGCAAAAGCGTATAATTGGATAATATTTATGATATTTAGTGTCACTTATATGTATAAAGTTGTTTTAAGAATATCATTACAATAAAAAATTATTTAAGTACAATATTTTGACAAAAAATGAACATAGAATGACCCATTTTCAAAATATTCTCCTTTTGTAAAAAATGCTTCTATTATAATAATATTTTGCCTGTATATAACTCAGACCTCTGTACAGAGGCTGAACTAGAATTTTTGAAATATATAACTTAGAAGTGGGTTTATCCATGTTTTACGACAACAGAGGGGCGAAATTTTAAGAAAAAACGCCGATAATTATTTTATTGGGTTGTAACTCTGAAAATAATGTGAATTTTTCAAAAGTCATAGCTGAGCCTCTGTACAGAGGTTTGAGCTATATATAATGTGAATTTTTTAAAAGTCATAGCTGAGCCTCTGTACAGAGGTTTGAGCTATATACAGGCAAAATATTATTATAATAGAAGCATTTTTCACAAAAAGAGAACATTTTGAAAAAAGGTTATTCTAAGTTCATTTTTTGCCGAAATATTGAATTTAAATAATTTTTTTTTGTCAAAATGTCATAACAATTTTATACATATATTCTAATCTAAGTGACTCTAAATATCCTGAAAGCTATCCATTTATGCGCCTTTTTAAAATCACGGTTCCAAACGTAGTCGGATACTTTAAAGAATAAAATATACCGACAGCAATTGATGCAAACGTATATATTTAAAAACCACTGAAAAATGCAATACTTAAAAAATTCTTGAACTTAATTAAATACATGAGGCCGAATAATCATGCCTATCTTTTTAAATGTGAACAATATAGGAATGAATAAATGGTTCAGTTACCTTCTAAATTTTTCAGGCTTTCGTGCTACTTTAAATTAACACTAACTGTCGATGAAAGTTCGGCACTGCAAAGATAGGACATGGAAATAATACTATTGTTATTGATATTTTACTTGTTTTTTATTTTGCTAGATACAGATATTTATTTGCAACAGAGATCCATAATTTTTCTGGAATATTTTCAATGAGCTTATTGACTGAAAAAGGAATTTATGTGCTACTCGTTTTTATACAAAATTTTTTAGTTGTTTACTTTTGATTTTCTTGCGTAACACTCGAAATGACCGCACGGAATGCTAATGTTCCATAGACTATTAAAATTACAACCCTAAAGTACTCGAATAAATTTTGTGTATCTTTTGTAAATTCTGTTAATTTGTTAACAACATCAGGAATGCATAAGATTTGATGATTAATAGGTAATGGGGGAAAAGAATTAGGAATTTAAATCTGTACATTTTTTATTATTAAAATAATATAGTTAGAATTTATATTTGATAAGAAATACTACACAAACTTCATTTAATGCTTATTCATCGTGAAGAATTTTTAACTTAAAATGTATTAAAAATTTTATATCGTCTACGGCAAAATTTATTTTCATTCGGTATTTTTATTCAACAATAATATAGATCTATATATATATAGGAAAACTTCAGAATTTTTAAAAGAACGTAAGCACATTGAAAATAGTTCAATTTTTAAGACACTAGCATCATTTAATAAATTTTTTTTGTTATTTTTAGTACTAGCATTTTTTAACAACTATAATAACAGAAATTAAATTAAAAAAAGGTTGTTTTTTTGTTCCGCTTCGTTATTTTTTCCTCATTTAAAATACATTTATTTCTTTAAAAAAATGTTTCATTATATGAAATATATTTTACACATGCTTTCTAACCGAATCAATAAAAGTTCTCCTTTAACAGAATTTTAAGAAATGAAACATAATTACGTAAGTAAAGTGACTGCTCCGTGTTCATTGCTTTAGAATATATATCTGATTGTACTTCATCAGACCGCAACACTAACTGAAAGTATATTTGTGCATTAATTCTTACAGAATTTTTGTGGAAAGCTCCTGAGTTGCTTCGGCTTCCCGTGTGTCCCCCCGAGGGAACGACCAAGGGTGATGTATACAGTTTGGGAGTTATACTTCAAGAGATCAGCTTGCGGGAAGAGCCTTTCTATCCCTACAGAGAGTCGATGACCGTAGCTGGTGAGCGAGTATGGCCACTTAGTGATTTTGATTTTACAATTTCTTTTGTGAAATAAATCTTTTTTTTTATCTTCTTATTTTCTTTAAAAATATAGTCGTATGAGAGAATTATGCCCTGTTTTTGATAGATGGCATTTAAGGATCAAAAAAAGTATTTTTAGCATTTTATAGATAGTAACTTCCAAATGTTTAAATCTCTATTTTGTATCTCGGTAAATGACCGAGTGCTAAATAAAAAGTACCGGATGTTTCAAAAGTCGCGCACATCAACCTTTGTTGTTGAGTTTTAAAGACCGATGAATTATGATTATTAGCTGTATGAAAGACAAACAAAGGTTAAATAGTTATCTTTATTGTCAGGTGTCAGACATGGTAAAATCACAGTAAATGTTCAAAATGATGTCCATTTTCCTAGACACACAATCGAACTCTTTTTAACAGATTAATTGACTCTTTACGAAGAGTGTGAGTTATGACTATGTTGCATAAAGGATGTTACTCTTAAGTTCATCAAGCATATGGGGATTACTTCTGAAGGTGACATTTTTCAGATATCTCGAAAGGAAAAAATTCTGAATTGACTAGTCAGGTGAAAGTGGTGGCCAAAGTCCTCTGGACATGACACGCTCATCGAAAAATTCAGTTATAACTTTCATACTGTTCTGGGATGTGTTACACGTTGTGACGTCTTGCTGCAACCAAGCGTACCTTTTTTCACTGTTCAGCAAGGATATGAATTTCGTAATGATGTTTATGTAGACGGATGGTCTTTTCGTTGGACTTCTTTGTAAAGCAGTCTCCACATCTGCCACTTTTGTTTTCACTAAGATGCTGAACCCGATCGCTTCTTGTCTGCATCCGATCCCGTGTCACGGAGCAGTTGCATTGAAAGTGCTATCGTTGATGCATTTGGTGCTGTTTCACCTGGATATTTCTGCCGAAATGCATTTATAACACGGAAATGAGATTTTGTTGCGAAATAAAATGCCACGATGGCTATTCCTTGTTCTTGTCAAAAAATCATGCTCCTCCAGTTGTGTTCAACTGACTACAACTAACAAGTATTTTGAAACTGATGCCTGATACGTTAAAAACTTCTTATGATGAGGCCCTTGCTGCTATCTAGTGACAGAAATCTCAAACTACCCTTTTGGTTTTTAAGCAACAAGGATTATCATGTGGATGTGCGTGACTTTTGAAACACTCGGTACTATTCAGTACAGAAAGCAACTACCGACACGATATAGATGACATTTAAATAATTTGATGTGAACGTAGTAAAATAATTGTTTTAATTATAATTTGTAACACTATATATTTAAAACTCTTTTTCTTTTAATATAAAATGACACCCAGACGATGCTTCTTGCTCTTTTGAAGGGAAATCCCTTTCTTCCCAAGTAGTAGTTTATACAAAATTGCGTGTGGAAGTCTTTCTTCTTTGTAAAATACCGTTCTCGTGTTCTGATTTGAGTGTTTTATGAATGTTTTGTGTCCTCTGTAGTGTTGTGAAAGTTAAAGATCATTAAGTATTTGTTCCTCTATATATCGCAGTCTATATTATTTTACCCCAACATTATAACAATCACAAAAGACTACAAACTAGTATTTTAATTTTTAATGAACGTTCTATGCGAATATTTTACTTGCTTTCTTCTATAACAAATCCCTAATAAGCTTTATCTACTTATTAGAAAAATAATTGCTACTAAGAAAAAAAATATAAAGCGAAAAGATTAAAGTTCATATTATAGTATAATTGCAATCAATTAAGCAAAATGTGTTAAAAACTTGACGATTTGAATTAAAAAAAATATGTATATATAATTGTCGCTAAGCATAAATTATTTTTCAGAAACAAAGTGAATGATTAAAACTCGAAAGAAATTCAAAACTAATAAATGTAAATCATCTCTTGTATGGATGTGTGATAATTTTCGTTACATGTACACGTAATGATTAGCACAGAATTGAAATAAAATTTCGAAATTATTTCTGAACACATTCTCTAAATAATTATTACAAAAAGGCATATTATTAGTTTAAGAAACTATTTTTTAAAAAAATGATAAAGTGTATAACTGGTTCAATTTATTATGAATCAAAAACCTAAAATGCAATCTTAAATTAATTTTTAAATGAATCGTACAACAATAAAGAATTTATGAACATAACCTTAAATTTTTCATTACGTGTCTTGCCAATCTAACGCAATATATTTTCAACACAAATTCTGCTCTGACACGTTCACTGTCCTCACATTTTAGCGAAACGTGTGTGACTTGATTGTCTCACCTAATCGTAATTAAACTAAGCGAAATACAAATATTTGATGAAGGAGAGCGTGAGAGTACGTGCATTATCAAGCCTAAATAACTTCCATTATTAATTATCTGCCGTACATTCAACTCTTAATCTTGTGGTTACGAATATATGCATGTCTGATACACTAATAAGAAGAATTTAGAAACGCAGTTCAAGAATATTAAATTAAGGATTATCATATTTACATGGTAATTTTTTAAAACATTTTTTTATTAAATGACAAATAAAGATTAACTATCTTAAGTTCATAAAAATAAATTTGCTATTTTCAGCAAGTCGCTGGCAGAAGATCTGAATTGTTCAAAAGCAAGTTTTCCATCTCATTTTTGTAGTTTTACTAATGAAGGGCGTTTAAATGAAATAACTTGCTCGAGCTTTTGATTTGAAATATGTTCTTGATAAGATTAAGTCTGAAGAAATGTGAATTAATACAAAGTGTTAGGATAATTTCATATCTTAAGGTATCCGACTACCCTAAAATCACGATTTTTTTCAAAATTGACCAAATTTTTTTATGATTTTATTTTATAGGTCATCTTATTAGCTTAATAAAAATACCAAATTGTTTATTTTCCATTCATTAGAACAAAAACTACACGTCTTTTAGTAAAAACAGATGCCATAACTTTACACAAGATGCCAAACTTTAAAATGCGTTTTACTCGAAATGTGTTTTTTTCGAAAAACTCAAACGGGGACAGCGATTGCTCAAAAGGTTTTAAAAACAAATTGCTGAAATTTTTTGTGTATGTTTTGTACAGCAATGGAAGTGTTTTGATCTTCAGATTTATCAATCACTGTTTTATTTCAAGATTTACAGTCCTTTATGTAAATATAATCACTGTTTTTTTTAAGCAATTTCATAGTCACTAAGATAAAGTGCAATAGTTTTTGTAAAAATTAAAATATCTCTTATCCTGAAGGTCAATTCAAACATGAATAACAAAAAAAAACCCATTAAATTTGAAAAATTGAGAATTTTTTCATAAAATTTTTGTACAGAACGGGCCCCATTTTTGTAATTTTTTGTACATTTTCACCAGTTTTTTCCCATTTTAATAGCTATAAATTTTTTTTCTGTTTTCAATTTTAGAATTTTTTCCTTAAAATATACTAAATAAATCTAAAAATCACAAAAAAATCTCCATATCTCTATTTTTTTCAAAAAAATGTCGTCGCAGGTAGTAGGATACCTTAAGACTTAATTTACATTAAATATTATACCAAAATATATATCGGAATATAAAATATGAATGGAAAACTTGGAATACATTTAAAAAGGAAAAAATGAATTGTAAAATTTAAAGCACAAATACAAAAACTCAACAAAATAAATATGAAAAGAAAGTGGAAAATACAAAGAAACAAACACGCACAAGCACACGTTTCTTTTTTTTTTCGATTAATCAATTATTTTATTTAGAGGAAAATAAACATCAAATTAGCTATAAAAGTTCAAGTTAAATTGAGCGGCAATTGTTCTGACAACTATGAAACATATATGTTCTGACGTACAAAACGTAATTTTTTTATTTGATTTTTTTTCGATATGTACAGAAGGAAAAGAACAAACTCTTGGTTTGTGGTTATTATTATATAATGAGTCCCAAATGGAATTATTTTACTATCTGAAATATGACAAGAAATACAAAGGCCTTACAACGTGCCATTTTTAGGACTTCCGAAACCTATCAGCACATGCGTAATTATCCTTTTCTATTGCTGAATAATTTAATAATATCAAAATTTGGAAGCCGTTAAGAAAAAAGGCTGTGTTGAATCCTGGGTTTCAGTCTTGGTACCAATAAATACCCGTTGTGTTGAGAGGCTGAGAGGCCGTCGTGTTAAGAAAATTGAAATGCTTCACTAATAGCCTTTACGTTGCTTCTGAGAAGACATTAATCCGTTTTCACGTGATCACACATTTGTGATCACGCATTTCTCCATTCAGTGCCCACGGTATCATATATGTGATTACGCTTTCCCCGCTTCGAAGCCCATGATCACACCGGTGTGATCTGAGTTTAGAACGTTTTTATATTAATTTTTACATGGTGCTGAAGAACCGTTTTTTTTTTTTCGAATAATGTTTCACAAAACTTTGAAATTCAATATGTGCTTTCGGTTTCGAGTTTCTTTTAATTAGATCCAGGATGTTTATGAATGTAAACAACTGCCCATGTTTAGACTTTTCGAGAGAATTGGGCATTTAAGGGTTCCTGATTTATAGCACTCTGGATTTCTATTTATATTTTAACTAAGTTGGAAAAAAAAGAGGAAAGCTTATTAGTTTGTGTTGGGCATCAGACATTCATAATAATTGCTTCAGTATTTATTTTATTTGTGGTTCGTAATTAAAACAATAATTTTAATGCTTAAAGACATTAATAAAGTAGATCTTCATAGAACAAACACGGTGACTCATTTTTTAACGAAAAAGAATCTTTTTGTTCTTACTATGACTCATTTTTAATTTAGTAAGAACACAAACGATTTTTTTTCGTAGCTATTGCATTTAGAGTTGCCATATCCATAAGAACAGAAAACATTATATTAATGCTATACTAAGAAAGCAAGAAGCATTATGAGGATTAATAAAAAATATAAAAAACAATAAATTAGCTGTTATTTAAAAGATTTGTTTCAGTTCAAGCCCTAAGTTTATGTGAGACTAAATTTATCGTTTGATATCGTTTATACAAAATACTATCGTTTGTCAGATAGTATTTTGTAAGTTTTGCGTCTATTTTATTTTTACCATCATGATGAAAAGAGTGAAAAAATACTTTTTTCAATAAAATTAAAACATTTTCTTTAATATTTGCAATTTTTTTTTAAATATAGTGAAAAGTTTTGTACTCTACATTCAGATATTGTCAATGGTAGTAAAATGCAAATTTTAGCGTATATTTGAGTCCATTTAAGATTTTACATGAATTTTTAAATGAAATTAGGCTTAACAGGGGAATTCGTCCGGTCCCCTGAGTGCAACTATTCTTTCATCTTTCGTCGGTCTTGTAGGAGTTAAGAAATGATCAATCAGTTCAATCAAACAAAAGAATAGTAGAGACATTTATGTTGCATTGAATGTTTAAGTCATCTTTTTTTTTTCTATTGATCTATTGAAAAACGAATTCTTTCCAACATCAGAAATATTGGCAAGGATTCGCGTCAAGGAAGCTCCTCCATTTCGTCCTGTGGTACCATCTGAGACCTGTGCCCCCGGCCTTTTGTCCCTTATGCGATCCTGTTGGGCTGAAGAACCGGAAGACAGACCAGAAGTCAGCCAAATTAAAGCTGAGATGAGGATTCTTAATAGGTAACAATTTTTCTTTATGGCACAGTAGCAGAGTTTCACATTCTCTAATTTCTATATGAATTCATATATTCCTATTTTTCCTAGGATCTAATGTATTTCTATACATTTATATGTATGTATATACCTATTTTGGAATTCATATATTCTTATATATATATAAACTAGCAAATTTATTCAGTTAGTATATGAAAGTGTGCAAATTAAACAAAATCCAAGAAGGCACGCAGTGACACACATTTCAATAAAAGAAAACACACACATAAAAAAAATTAAGATGGCATAATGCTTGCACATTACATGTGACTCCGGGTTAACTATGTGGCCACGGTAGTCCAGTGGTCAAGGTAATGGACTGGGGGTCAGCATGTCATGAGTTTGAGCTTAGTACTGCTGAAGACCCGCCGTGTAGGAAGGCAAAATCTGTTGAAGCTCAAGCGTCCTCCCGTTGGTGAGGTGTGGAAGTTTGGAGAAGGGGGTGCCAGCTTAGGTGCGATCCTCGTCACTCTTGACTATGATTTGAAATTGCGAGGTCTGTCGCCAAAAACCTTCAAGTAGCTGAATAGTGCGACGTTAATATTCGTTCATTCCCTCACCCCGGTTAACCATATTAACTCTGTCGAATTCGTGCTGTCAGTATTTCGTAAACATATTTGCTACTTTTTTAAAATTCAATTTATAACTGTTTTAAATTTATTTTTTTTAAATACACTGATTAGTAACAGTTTTCACTGTGTATTAATGAATATCACCAAATAATTATCACAAAATAATGAATCAACCAAGTATACGCCCTTTTTACAAACATTCTCGTAAATTAATGCGATTTTAAAGAAGGGTTGATTAATGAAATCGCGTAAAAAAATCTCTACGAAATATTCCTTTGTACTAATTTTACGTTCTTTGCCTTTTCTTTCGCAATACTATTCATTTTTATGATTAATGTGTATTATTCTAATTTTTTTTGGTAATTTTTACTTATGCCGATTCGCTTTCAACGACTTAAATATAAACGTATATTTACGCGTTTCCTAGTAATATATTAGAGGCTAAGTAATGTTTTATTTCCTTTTAAATATTTTTTGTATTTGATGCTAGGCCTCAAAATAACTGATACTCAATTTTAGTCGTTTACAATAAAAATGTTGTGAACAGAGTACCAAGTAAAATCTTCAAATGCGTGTGGAGTAATTAAAAATCAATTTTATCGTAAGACAGTTAGGAATTTTTTATGCAGTTTTCGAAAAATAAATATCCGAAATCGCATGTGTAATTATTTCAAACATCTCTGTGTGTTATATTATTATAAAATTATTCTGGTTGATCAAAAATAATATAAACTCATGTTTTTTTATTGATATTATTACATAATTTAGCTTTCATATAGCTTTGATCTCATTATACAATTCATTACCAAACCCCATGACTAGAGAAGACTAGCAGAGCAGAATAAAAAGAAATTATGATCTCAAATAGGAATAATACACTATATTCTTCCTAATAATCTCCTCCTACATCTATAACTTTGATCAGCGCAATTTCCAAGTCGCGAAAGCGTTTGGGAAGGCTGTTCAGAAATTTCTTTTAAAGAAATTTTGCTAGTAGTTGCTCTGAAATACAGGGAGTTCAAGTAGGGAACAGAAAGATGTCTGAAGATGAGGATGGCTGGAGCAGAACGTTCGTTGACTAGCTAGTTGGTACAAGAAGGCCGTGTATGATCTTTAAATTATTTATGATCACATCTTAAGAGCTTGACCATAACTTAAGAATCTAGAAGAGAAATCCAGACGGTTGCTCAGTTTTTCGCAGTGAACTAATAGCCATTGATGAGACCCTTTGATCTCTTGCATCTCTTTTAAATGGAAAAGAGATTTGGATACTGTCAGGTAGTAGAAGTGCAATACAGCTCTTGTTCAATTGACAAAGTGTGAGAGATAATGTTGGAGTGGCAATACTCAGCAAGTTAAACAGACTTTCCACATCGCATCAGATTCATCTGCAGTGGATTCCCTCCCACTTAGATCTAGAGGGAAATGAGATTGTGGACACTTTAGCCAAGGCTGGTGCTTGTGAGGTCCCAGAGCGGTCAGCACCCCTCACATTTTTGGAGATTTTCTTAAGAACTAAACATCAGAATGAGACCGCTTTGATTGTCCCCCCAGAAAACCATTGGTATCAGTGTTCTCGTCCTGGAGGCTCTCTGGCTCACGGTTTTAATAGACATGAACAAACTCTTCTAGTCCACTTTCTAAGTGGTCACCTTAAAACAGTGAAATTTTCCGAAGGATCCAAGAGCTTTCAAACGTGTACCAACTGTTCTTCTGAGCCGGCCTCACCTGCTCACTCCTCGAATGCCAAGTAGGATTTAGCTGACGATCCCTTGATCAGCGGTCGCCAAACTTTTTGGCCTCTCGGACCAGTAAATTCATAATTTAAATCCCGCGGACCAATAATAAGATTTTTTAAGGGTTAAATATATTTATAAGAAAAAAATTGTGATCTAAGGTCACTTAAAATGTACCTAATTAATAAAACGAAACTATTAATTGTAACCAAATTATATGTAAGCTTTATCAATAAACCATAATAAAATAAACAAAAACTATATAAAGACAAAACAATTAAAAATGCTTTAAGTATATCAAATTTTTAGCATTATACATTCCTATAAAATGGCGTTATTCTATGAAGTATCGTTTTTATAACTTTTTATGTATTGTAATGAATATAGAATTATGTTTCAATGCAACTTAAAATATAATTTAAAGTGATGAGTAAATATATTCCACATTTTTCTGGGGACCAGTGAAATTTCCTCGTGGACCACTAGTGGTCCTCGGACCACCACTTTGGAGACCCCTGCCTTGATGGTGTATTTTTGAGAGTGTACGAAGTCACATGGATCTGGTCTAGCACTTCAGGCCAATGGGGGAGTGCAACGACAACAGAAGGCCGTGTGGTCTGGAACGTTGTTATGGTGAAATTTCAAAACGATGTTGATGTCAAGCCTAACAGATAAACTCCTTAAACTCAGTTTCTTTTTAGCTTTTCCACGTAAAATTTAGGGTTGATAATTTTCCCAGGAGGTATAAACCCTTGCTGGATGATTCCCCATTATACATTTTTCTCATGTGTACATTTTTACGGCATAATCTCATAGGCAATAATTTTAAAACTATTTAGCATGTTAGCCAACAAGAAACCACTCATTCTAAGGCCTGTTTGCAGACGCCTTTTAACTTTAATCACATTTTCAACGTTTTAGGAGGTTCATGGACGTTCAAAGAGGACAGTCGTCGACTTCTTTATGACCTTCTGAGAGTGCCTTATGCCATTTGTAGACTTACCATTGCGACAAACGATCTTCGCCGAAGTTGTTCTAAATAATTTGGACGGTTTTCATTGAAAATTTGCCGAGATTAACACAAAATGTTATCGCAAATCTTTGTTACAGCGAGCGATGCATCGTGAGTAGTATAAGATAAGAAACAGATGTTCCTGAAATCGCTCTGCGAGATCTCGAAGACAATTAAGAAAGAACTCTCTCACAGTAGTTTTGACGCCCCCCCCCCTCTCCCCAAATCTTCAACGTAGTGGATACTAAGGCGTACGTATCATATAATGTGAACCTAAACACACACATGTGTGTTTGGGTTCACATTATTATCTGTGCTCAGCTGCAGTTGTGTGGTGGGCTTACAATGCTATACGTAGAGAGAAGTAGGTGAAATCTTCCTGAAAAGGTTGCATATGTCTGTGTTTTTGTCTGTGATGAAAGTTTAGAAATGCTGAAAAGGTAGATGCAGTCTTATATGCGTTTTAATTTCAAAATTATCTAGATGTCATTTTAGATTGTACGTGCTTGACCAGAGTCCGATGGTCAACTTAATCTCTAGATTCGTCGATCTTTGGCACTTAATTACACTACTTCACTTGTTTATTGAGCAACTCTTTGCTAAAATATCCGCTTTAGCTGAGAGAGTGCGAGAAATTACTGTTGTTAGTTTTACTGTTGGTGGACTTAAGTTTCAGTATGTATTGTAAATTGCTGCAGCAAAACACTTAACGGCAATGTTGTACGTAAATAATGCTTTTACATATCTCATTCTTTCGACTTAGTAACTATGCATGTACCTCACTTTCAACAGTTCATTCCTATACAAAACAAATTATACGTGGATTATAACACACTTCAAGGTTTGTTCTTTGATATCAGAAATAGTTTTTAGCCTAGCAACAAAAAGTTACTTATTTTTTTTAGCGAGTACTTTTTTTCCATGTACTTTTAATGCCAAATGAGATTTACAAAATAAAAAAAACAATTCATGCACATGCACACCTATTTACTAAAGCTGATAAAAATATAATTCGCAGAGTTAATATAATTCACAAAATTTTTTTTAAAAAATGAATTTAAATGTATATACTTATATTTCTAAAACATTGCGTCATAGAACTTTCATATGTCACACACACACACAATTAAATTATAAGACACTATATTAGAAAGAAAGGCTCTCACATGGAGCAACTTTACTCCATCTTATTCAATGACCCCACAAAAGAACTTTCAGCAGCCTGTGAACTGATGCAATCCGAAAAATGCTCTAAGTATCAGAGATTGGGTTAGCCTTTCCATTTACTTCGACCCTTGATCCGAAAGATATTCATCAAAAAGCTTAGCTCAGCGAGATGGGCTATCATCATCCATTAATAATATCGGCAACTTTCTTCTTGAAAGGTCAGAGGTAAATGACCAAAAATTCACACTATAATAAAATCTCTATGAATAAATAACCCCCAAAACATAATTGAATTTTGGTTAAGAGTACCAGGATATGCTTGAAAGTGTAAAATGCCAAAAATAAGACTCTTTGTTAATAGGGTCTTTAAAAATTCATTTAGACCTTTTGTGATCTTAATAAAGGTTTTTAAATTATTCCGAAGAAATACAAAAATAACATTTTAGTTGAAAAAACATTTTTTTTTTCTGTTTAATTTGAGTTGGACATTACTTTTGAGATCTCATAATACATGCTTTTGTTTTGGTACCATTTTTTTAAAAAAATTCTCTTAAATATGTAAAATATTTTTGCACACATATAAAGCAATACCCAAAATATAGTGAACCTATTTTTTTAGTAAAATATTCAGGTATAGTTTCCTTAAAAAAAATTAAATCTTTGTAGTTTTAAAAATTTCTCTTTCCCCCCTTTTTCTCAAAAATAAAACTGTTTTTTAAAAAGCTATGTACTACTTCGACTGAAAAACGCAGATTCACTATATGTACGGGTATCCTATATAAAAGTATATAAAAATGCGAACCATATAGTACAATAGTTTTTTTTTTAAAGTGTACTAAAAGCAAAAAATTATGCTTTGGAGAAAATTTGAAAAAAAACTAAAAACTTCTAAGCGTTTGTTTACATTTTTGTCAAGTACACTACTGGCCATTAAAATTGCTACACCAGGAAAAGTTGCAGATAGCAAAATGCTATTTATTGCACAATTATAAAATACTAGAAATAAGTGATTAAATTTTCAAGAAATTTGGGTTCATAGATCCTGAGAAATCAGTACCAAAAATAACTTCCTCTGGTTGTAATAACAACACTTATACGCCTGAGCATTGAGTCAAACAGAGATTGGATGGCATGTACAGGTACAGATGACCATGCAGCTTCAATACGATATCACAGTTCATCAACTGCTCTGACTGTCGTATGGTGATGAGCCAGTCTCTCAGCAACCATAGACCAGAAGTTTTCTATTTGTGAAAGAACTGGTGAACGTGCAGGCCAGGGAAACAGTAGAATAGGAGTCAAGGAAGGTCCGTAAATAACCGTCAACATGAGGTCTTGCATTATTCAGGCTTTTTATTTTGAAGCCTTCAATGAGCGCAGAAAACATAGGCAATTACACACATCACACTTATATACAAATAGATTGTTGACAAACGTCGTAGTGAAACGTACACTAGCTGCTGCCCAGTGTGTCTTCATAAGCGACCATCGTACACATTCGATGCCTACACAGCCCGATGTCAATATAGAGGAGATTTTACCATCCACTTGCATAATTTCAACTGCCCCAGCTGCATATGTACTGGCACCATCGTTGATCCACTCGGTCGCATTTATTCTTTTACGTTCCCGGCACTGCTTGATTCGGTCTTATGGTGTTTTAATAATACTATTCGATTGCTCTTGTGAAGCCCTGCCCTTTCCAACCGTATACGATTTCTGTACTTGGAATTGGCGTTTTGACGCGTTTAGTCCGACATTATATAATTTTCGTAGTACTTCTTTTAGCACCTTTTTATATTCATTGTAACTATTTTACAGTAATGTTTTACATACAATTGATAGATGTTGATGAGAGCTGTCGATTGAAATGAAAACGAACGTCGTAGCTTCTCTGGGTCAAAAGTTATACTAAATGAAAATCTCCGTACGGAGCAAAATTACCTCAAAATAGAGGCACTACCCCCTCCACCGTGTGCGATGAATCACAGTCCTTTTTTTTTTACTTAACTTAATAAATTCTTTGATCCTTTATTAATCCGGTGGTGTAATTAAATTTTGGATAGAGATGATAGATATGTAGCTGCAACACCAAACTTCAAACACCCCCCGATTTCGTTATCATTCGTTTTTTTAATTGCCTCCCTCTATGGAAGCAATTTTAAAGACATATTCAAGTTAAAAATGACGCTTTGCCATTCGTGTGCACAGGCTCGTCGTTGGTTACACCATTGAAGACGCTCTTGTCTATGATGAAGCGTCAAGTGTAGCCGGAACCATAGTCTCCGAGCTGAAAGTCCATGCTGCTGCAAATGTCATCTAAAGTTCATGCAGACACTTGTTGTCTTGCATATGACCCCAATTCTTGACTCAGAGCTCATAACGTAGCTGCACAATCCATTAAGGCCATGCGGGTAACATGCCAATCTTTTCAGCTGCTAATAATAGAGGGCCGTTGAGATCCAGCACGGTTTTCCTCGTTACCGTCCTGAACCCATCGATTCCATATTCTGCTAACGGTCATTGAATCTCGACTGACGCGAGCAGCAGTATTGCAATATGATTAACCACAATTCAGATCCGCTACAACTGGACCTTTATCAAAGCAGAAACTTACTGTTACGCATTTCTGCTTCTAACACGAAGCATCACAACAATTTTTCACCAGGAAACAACGTTCAAATGCAATTTGTGCATGAAAAACCGGCTGAACAATTTAATCATTTAAGCATATTGTAGGTCTCGCTACCAGCGCCTGCTTTGTCCGCGTGCACTGAAAAGCTAATATCTGCATATCACAGCATCTTCATCCTGTTGTTTAAATTTCATTTCTATAGCACGTCGCCTTCTTGTTGTAGCAATTTTAATGGCCAGTAGTGTACTTTTTTCATATTTTAAGGTCACTTTATAAGCGAACATATAAGTGTTATACATTTTTAGATTCAGAAAAATATGCAGTATTTTTTAATACTAAAATTGAAAAATCGAATTTTTGAACGAGTGTGATGTCCTGGTTCCCCTGCAGGAGAATTTTGGTTTTAATTTTATGATTTTCACAAATTTCGTAGAATTAAATACAAACAAAAACAAAGTTAAATAATTCTTTTAAAAAATGTAAGCACACACAAAGCCTTTGTTTTCAATTTTCATAAAGAAAGTTAATACTTATAGGCAATAAATTGCTTGTAATAAATTCATAAACAAATTTATGTCTTAAATGTCATTTAATTTTTATAGTGCAATCCAAGAGGAATGCCAATTTCCTGCTGCGATTATATACAAGTTACTTCATAATGAAAATTAAAATGTTGATAAAAATAGAATATGAAGAAAACGAAAAGATCGCAATTCGAATGTAAATCGGGGCACATATATTTCTACAAATAATTTAGTCTAAAAATTAGTTCATAAATTCACGACCTTCTGTTTTAATACAAATCTTTTTCTTCTGTTTTACTATAAACAATATTACCAGAGTACCGATGCACGGCTTTGCTCCGTTTGAGTAATGTATTTTCATTAGCTCTTTTATGTACTTTTTACACAAAGTTTTATGAACTGCTAAAAGCGAACATTAGAAGTTTACTTAGGCTTACTCGATAACATGTTCTAAGAAATGCAGCTGTTGAAATTCTCGGGTATCGTGGCTTCTTTTTGTTGAGTTTGTTTTACACTTGTTCCTGAAACTTTCTTTAAATTGCTAATGTCCCTTCCTGTGTTTACGAAGTATATTCAGTTGAAGCATTGTTTTGACTTCGTGAATTATTAGTGGGGTGTTATTTTTTTTTTCACGTAAGAAGTTGCCTTAACTTGGTTGTTGAAAGTGAAGAAACCACAGAACACTGTGTAAAGTGCAGAGCAAAGTACAGTGTATGTTTAGCGGAAAAATTTTTAATGTATATTTTTCAAAACCGTTGATAATTCTAATAATGCGTTAATTGCAATAAATTTAAGTACCTTCTGATTATTATCATAATTTTATACTAATACTTATAATAAAATATTTAATATAATTTTACTACATTATTTCACATTTATAAGAACTTTTTACTCTCTTCATAAAAATAACCTTTTTATGTATTTATATATATGCTTTGAATATATAAACAAAATGTTTTCTGATTAGTTAAAAGTAACAATTAGTTTTAATTAAATAATTATTAAGGGATTTAATTTAATCATTATTTATTAATATTTCCAATTAATTTTTTCATCTCTCTAGCCCTTACTGTTTTTGAAAATAAATACATCGTTTGCTCTGCATGAATGATTTTTTTGGGGGGAGTTCACTTAACTGTCTAAAATTAACTGAAATATTTCATTTACGTTAATCACATTTAGTTTTACTGTTATTTATATTATTAAAAAAGTATTTAAGATTTTTGGAAGAGGGTTCTGTCAATTAAAGCTGAATATATAATTAAACTGTAAATTCAATTTCATGTTAAACCTTTTTAAGGCTTCCATCAAACCTAAAAAAAAAAACGAGCCACTTTAGCAAAAAAGTTTAAAAGTATTACACTAAACAATTTGCTTCTTTTCAATTATATCTTGTTTTGCAGAGTGATTTAAATTCCTTACGATATATTCAGCAATGAGGTAATTTATAGAACTTTGAATTATTTTAAATAGAAATCCTTCAACCAAAGCAACGATGGCAGACAGCAAATCCCCTTACAACGTCCTTTACATAAATTAAATGAATATAATTTACATTTTCGCAAGGATATAGTTGCTAAAATATTATGTATTATCTAAGGAAAGTGTTACTTCTCAGACGTTATATATTGTGAACACTTTGTAAAATTTCCCTAGGGGTCAAAATGGGGAAGTAAATATCATGGACAACTTGCTGATGCGAATGGAACAGTATGCGCATAATTTGGAATCTCTTGTTGAACAAAGAACGGCAGCTTTCATGGAAGAGAAAAAGAAATCAGAAGAACTTCTTTATCAAGTGTTACCTAGGTATGAAAGATAATTTTCATGTGTGTGTGTGTGTGTGTGAATAAAGCTCTATAATTTATGATTTGATGTATTCTACAAAATAATTCTAAATTAGACTGAGACTTTCGTATAAATAGCTTCATAAAAGTTGCTTTCTTATTAAAGATATACATTTTTACTTTAAAAACTTTCACCTAATCCTTTGTAAAAGTCGATGACGAATTTCTGAACATTATCATAATGAATAAATGAATATATTTAAAAGGTCTATTGTATTTTTGGAACAGTTTGTAAGAAAAAGGCAAAAAATACAAAACTTTAAAAACTTTCACTTGAGTCTTCGTAAATATGTTAATAAAAAATAGATATGCAAGATTCAAGAATTTGATTTATAGATTAATTCAACATTATTACATTTATATAATGATGATTAAATATTAAGTAATTTAAATAGGTTCACACCAATCTCAATTAATAAGTCTATTTCAAAAGCTGCAGTATAAAAAAAAATTATATCTTTTAAAAAAAAATAGGTATGAGATACTTCATAATTTTTTAATCCTAGCTGAAATTTTAAGTTTGATTCATTTTGCAAGTTTTAAAATTGCTGCTTCGATGTATTTATACTGTTGGTCATAAAAAAGTGCAACAAACTGAAGGAGGGATAATAAACACGTCAATTTCTTATGAAAGGGAAACAATTCTGGGATATGTAATTGGTTAATATTTAAGCGAGAGTGAACGACGCAGGTGGTGCGATAGTATGGGCAACCATTGGGAACAAGGCACAAACATCTCTTGTTTGCTCGTTGGTAATCTGAACAGTTTCTCAAATCTTAAGGACGGTGATTGAGCCTTATCTTCAAATTCATCTGTCAACACGACAACTCAATACCGCATGTAGGTTGCATTGCTGACTTTCTTCGACACAGAAGGTATTAGACTGGCCAAAACGTTCCCCAGATCTCTCACCCATGGAAAATATCTAGTCTTGGGTTGCTGAGAGACTGGGCCGCTACCGCTCTCCAGCCACTACGATTGATGAAGTGTGGAATAGAAGGGAATTAGCATAGAATGACCTACCCATTTCTATCATTGAAGTCAAGTTTGACTCTATGTCAAATCGACATAGAAGCCAAAACGACAGGATAATTTCGAGCTCTATATACTACAAAACTGTCTACAAATTTAATCAAGTTTTCTTTCTACTTTCCTGTATTCGTGGGCTCAAAAAGCAAATTTTTTTTATTTGCTTTCCTTCATGGTGTTGCAGTTTTAATGGTCAGGAATCTATAACATTATATTTTCAAAATATTTCATTGTTACTGTTCAACTAAAATAAATGAAGAAGATTAAATATATCGATTTATTGAATTGCGAAGTTTCACTGAACATATTTATGGAAGAAGTTTTGTTTGCCTGCTTTAATGTTGTTGACAATAAGTGAGTTTGTTTACATTTCGGAATAAAGTTTTATCGGAAACTTAAGTAGATTTTTAAATTAACCAGTTTCCTATATTTACCTTCAATTAATGACGAAAATATGCTTATCATCGTAAACATTTTTTTCTATTTTGTGGTTCGTCTTTCAATTAATATTTTTCTGTTAAGTAGCAAATTATTATTTTTATAAATAGATGTAACGAGATAATTGTATTAATTTTCAGTGAAAATATATCCAGTTTAGCATTATTTTGTATTGAGTTTGGCATTTATGAAATCTGTAAATAATACACAAGTATTTTGTCTCAATTAGGTCTGTTGCTGAACAGCTGAAACGTGGCAAGGCTGTTGAACCGGAATATTTCGATAATGTAACAGTTTTCTTCAGTGATGTAGTGGGATTTACTCAGATGTGTTCAATGAGTACTCCAATTCAGGTCGTGGACTTTTTGAATGATTTATACACGTGTTTCGATGCCATCATCAATGACTTTGATGTGTATAAGGTATTTAGCTCTTAACGTTGTTCTTTTAATATGTCTATACATACTACTAGAGTCAAAAAGTTCCCGGATGGTCTTCTACAAACATGCAGGTGTTCATTGGAGAAGAAATATATGTTTCGGAGGCTGGTAGCACCAATACACTAATACAGTGCTTCTCAAACTTCTCAAATATTCAATCATAATTTGCCTCGCACCCCCCTCTATACAATAACGACGTTTTAAATTAAATAATACTATACCACAATACGACTTTAACCTCTCAAGTCCCACCGACGTATATAAACGTCTCGCTCAGTCAGTGTGTTATTTGTCCCCAGACGTATATATACGTCTTTCCGAAGTACTATCTTTTCTGTAAACTGCTACCCATAAAATTATTCCGAAGGCTTTGGAAAGCAATAAAATGACCTTGACAGTGTTTGCGAAGGATTTATTTGTTTCAGAGGATTTGATTATTTATTCTCCTTTTCTACTACCCTCCCCTTCAATACACCACATACTCTAACTACGTGATAAACGTTGGCATTAGGGAATGAATCACGCAATTTTTAATTTACATTTAAGGGATTAATTATATAAACCGTAGAAATTATCCAGATCAGTGATAATTTTGTCATATAATTTTATATATGACAAATCCATAGGGTCAGTGGTAATTATTAAGCTTGTCCTTAACTTAGTTAAATTAATTATAAAATAGATTGTGCAGTATTGATACATTTATAAGTGTATTATTGTCTAAATGAGTATTTTACTTTTTATTTTGTCAGAATGTGTGTGTGTTTGTTTACTCTTTCAGCAAGTTAATAATTTGCTTAAATAATCTTTTGTTTTCGACTTTTCAATACGCTCACGCCCCCCTCGTTTCCTGTATTGTTGGCGTTAGCTGCAGATAATTTCTGACACAGCGATTTTTTCATTTGTCGGTTTTGTAGCAGTGTGCAAACATCAAACTCTGTGTTTTGCTGGAGAAATCACCTTGAGACACTCTAGATGCTGAAGGAAGCATACGAAACGATTGCAGCACCAGAAGATTTTTACCGTGTTTACATGGCTGAAAATGAAATTAAAGGAACATCGTTTTGTGGATTTAGATAAGGTGATCCAAAATGCAACGAGGCAACTGAAGAACCTCTCAAAAACTGGATTCCAGTTGTGTTTTGAACAGTTATATGAACACTAGAACTATAGTGTGTACATACAGGAGGGCAGCATATTGAGAAGGCCAAAAAAATTAAATTATTGTTCTATTTTTTAAAAATCTGTAATGGATCTATTCCGAAAACTTTTTGACTGAATTGTATAACACTTTAGATCTACTGATTAATGTGTGTTGAAATTTTTTAACTTAACGTAAGGATAAAAGTTATGAAAAGGTTTGTTTATTTTTAATAAAATAGTAAAAAAATGAAATTTCGATAAACAATAAGCAGAAGGTAACCATTAATGCAACAATAATAATCTTATACTCTAACTGCTGTTAATAGTATTTTAATTTTCCCTTAAAGTTTTATATTGAAAGGAAATAAAATGAGTGCTATGAGCTGCCCAGCATTTGTCTTCGATTCATTATATACTAAACAATAGCGTTCCTAAAATTACCACTAACCACTAATATTGTAATCATATTATTAATTATTAGCCCTTTCAGGCTACATAAATATTTAAATTAGTTTGTTTCATATTTTAAGGAATATTATTATTTCCATAAAGGCATTTGTAGAACTTCAACCAGATGTATATTTAATCTTTATCTCCTTTCTCAAATATTATCATCTTACAAAGTATTGATTGCTCTTACTTTACACATAAAATAAGCGGAATTGTCATATTAACAATAAAAGAAATGATTCAGTTTATGTAATTCATGCCCTTTTAACTGTAGTTTTTAATATTAATTAAGCTTTTTTAAAGCACTACGTATTTTAGAATTTAAGTTTAGTATCACAAATACATTAACACATTTACATTTTATAAAAATAAAACTTTTTTTA
>BMAV01021779.1:222373-255703 GCA_019973955.1 Trichonephila inaurata madagascariensis
AACACAATTCTTTAAAAAATTAATAATTGCTTAAACTTATTATTAATGAATTGTTTTATTATTAATCAGTATTGAAAAAATTTATTTCTTTGCTTTTGCAAAAGATCTAAACAATGTCGTGAGATCCTTCATTAAAAGATAAGGCTTTTATAAATTATCAGCGCCTGAAAATAGTTTATTTTGAAAAAAAATTGTTTAATTATTTTTATTTTGAAATTAACTTATTGCTTAAATAAATGTCACTAGAATTGTACACAAAAAATTGAAAAAAGAAATACATCTTAAAATTTTACACATCTTAAAATAATTTGGTACAAACAAGCAGCCTTATATTTTCTTGAATCAACCCATCTTTTAATTATTCCAAATCATCGTTATCTAATTGGTTCATCTAGTTTTGAAAACCAAAAATTCAAATTGGTATAATTTTCGAAACTAAGCGATAAAAATACTGATTACTTTTAAATATTAGCGAACTATTTGCGATCTCTCTCCAAGAATAAGCGAGCTGCCGTAGACAGAAAAATGGTCCCATTGCCAGCGTATTTGGTTGATGCAAAGAAAAATGAAATATGAACGCATGTGGATAAAATGTGTAGATTACGAATAAAGAAACATTGTGCGATCTGTAAGCTCTAGGGTCGTTACGCAAAGCAGCATGCCTCGTATTTTTTCAACCATGGTAACACATTGTAAAGTAAATTAGACATGTTTATGACATCTGAAGGATAAACAAGAGAGAATGTATGTTTGTACAAAGAGGGGTTTATTACAAACTTATTGCGTAGTTCTTGAGAACTGCTATTTAGTAGCATTGAATTGAATAGAAGTTCTTATTAGTGTTTGGAGTTAAATGATTGTCAGATACTGTGTAAAAATTGACAACAATTTTATTCGATACAATCACGATATCTCAATAGAAAACGGCAATGAGAATGAATCGAACACAGAATCCTAATTAACATTAATAAAAAGTAATATAAAAGAATTAAAAGTCAGTTTTTACTTTGGTGGCGCCATCAGTAGCATATCGTCATAATTTCTTGAGAAATAACACAGATACATTTAAAATTAAAAAATAAAATGTAATTAATGAATTAATATTTGAAAAAAAGCGTATTAGAATCAAGCGGCACCCACTACAAGTTTAAAAAAGGCATTTGAACTTTCGTTGATGAATAAAAAGTATTTTATTAACGATTGAAAATTTGAACAAGATATATATATATATATAAAGAGAGAGAAAACTAATAGTAGGAATTGAAAAAAGATTTTGTCTTCACCTCAAAAGAGGCCTTTGATTGACAACCATGTAGATTCGAACTCAAGTGTAAGCCCAGCCGCACGTAGTTTCACGAGGATTAGTCTAACTCGACGATTCTTATCTATGCAGTGTATAGTATCCAATTCACAAGTTTTTATTTAGTTATTCTCTTTACAATAAAAATCTCATCCACCTGCTTCAGATCTCTTTATATAGCTATCTTAATATACATATCACGATTCTTTTCCAAGGCGACATTCTGAAATCATGCAATCAATAAAACAGATTATACCAGAGATTAAATGAAAACACATGAGAAAGAGTTACAGCAAAAGAAAAGAAAATGAAATTTATTATCATTTTTTCAATACATGAGAATTGAATTCATTTTTCTCTGATATGCAGTAATCGGTTTCGAGCTTACATCGATCAATGACTTCGATTCCTTTCTAATTAAAATTTTTAAAGGTTAGGAGGCATATTTTGAACACGATTGTGAAGATATTATATTGAGAAACTTAAATTTTTTGTGGCAGTTATAATTGGTTTTAATGGCAGTTGTCTTTGTATTATTTCGATTTTTTCTAGCTTTTAAATAAACAAGTAATATAAAAAGAGTCTTTTTAATTCCTACTTAGATCAACAAAGGAACATTTATTTTATTTACTTTTTATTAAATAGTTACAATTAATATAAATATGTATATACATATGGTAGAATCACAATATTAAATGACAAAATTAAAAGCGATTTTCCTTGCAATGTTCCTTTGTATATATGGTTTTGGACTTTTTGTTCGTTTGTTACTATTTATTCATTAATTAAAATTAATTATTCAAATAAAATAGTATAGTAAAAAAGAAATCACATTTGTAGAAATTAGGCCATCCCAAGTGGGATTTGAACCCACGACTTTTGGATTAGAAGTCCAACACGCTATCTATTGCTCTACCGGGACACAACGAACGTTTTTCCTTTTTTTACATGCTGTTGGACTATTTTTTTTTTTAATGAATCAACATTTGAAAAAAAACTGCATTAGCATCAAGTGTCATCCACTACAAGTTTAAAAAAATGTATTTGGACTTGTATGGATGAATAGAAAATATTTTATTAACGATTGAAAATTAAGACAAGATATATATATATAGGGAGAGAGTGAACTAACAGTAGGAATTGAAAAAAGAATAGTTTTTCTTTTTCACAATCTAATATAAATAACTTAAATAACTTTGTTCTTGTGATATGTTATGTGTTGTGTTGTGTTATAAAAATAATTTGAAAAAAAGTTATACAAATATTAAAAGAAATAAAGTTGACAAAACCAAAAATGGACTCTGTACCATTTTATGTATTTATATTTACAATATAATAAGAAAGAAAAATGTTAATTTGGTAGATATAACTGCCATGATAAATTATTCTAATTAATTGGATTACCACTCAAATCTATAAGTAAATGATTTATATTTGAAAGGTATGGTAACGGCATACAATTTATGAACATATTCAAAATCTTGTTTTGATTTTTTTTCCTTTTCATATTTTTCATTTTCAGGTCCTTGTTGTGCTGGAGTGGTTGGTCAAAAAATGCCCCGCTATTGTCTGTTTGGTGATACTATCAACACGGCATCAAGAATGGAATCAACAGGAGAAGGTACAATTTTTTTCTCAAAAATTATTAATAAGAAAAACTTTCTTTTTGCATATTTTAATGTTAAGAAAGGTCGCTCATTCGGTATAGTGGTTAGCGACGCCCGCTGCTGTGCCGTAGGGTCTGGATTCGAATCTGGGAGAAAACATGGATGTTTGTAAATGTATAGTGCCTTTGAGTCATGGGGGTACTATAAATAGCCGTTGAGCCGCAAGTCCTCTCATGAGGTTGGTGGAAGGGGAAGAGAGGTGAGAGGCCCCTGACCACCCCCAGGTGTCCTCCGTAAAAATTGGGGTGGAAACGAGCCAAATCTTACTGTCACTTGTATAGTGCTCAAATATACGGCTAACGACAGGCGTCACTTAGCCTTTTGCCATGATGAATTTAACGAGCCTCGATCTAGACTTTGCCGATCAGGGGACATCAGTAACAACAACAACAATGTTAAGAAATTTTAAAACGAGTTAATAACTTTTTAACGTTTATGTGTAGTTCAGTCGGCAAATTTCACGCAAGCCTGAAAGTTACACAATTCTGAATAAGATTTATCCGAAACAAATATTATGGTGTTTGGATCAAATGATAAATTTCCGTATGGCATGTATGTATTAAACATGCCGTACAATTCATAAATATTAAAATATATATTTAAATAAATCAGACGGGTTGTAAAATATATTCTACATTAAATATACGGCAAAATACTATTTAATTATTATTATTATTATTATTATTATTTTTTGAAAAAGATTGTACTACATTTTTAGTTAACATTTATGTGTTTTGCTTAACATATTATAATAATTTATGCAACAATATACTTGTCGCTTAAGTAAGCATGTAGGTGTTTATGGGAAATGGAAATTAGATTAATTAAAAAGGCAAAAATGATGCAAGCAATTATTTTTTAACAATTAGTTTTTTCGATGAAATCGGGACATTTGTAATTTGAAGGAAAAAAATATGATATATTGTTTTATTGTCTTTTATATTGTTATCAGACTCACTTTTTATGTAATAATGAGTTATTTATTACAATTCAACATTACATAGTAACAAAAAAAAATTACTAATAAAAAAAAAGCAAATAAAAACACATCCATTTTTTTTCTCAAATTTTAATTTAGAATTCTTATATAGACTCTTTATAGAGATCACTTTAAAGAGATTATTGTTTAGATGAAATTACTATAATTGAACGTTTTTTCGTATTAAAATATAATTTAATAAAAAATAAAAAAAAATTTCTTTAAGATATTATTAATAAAAAAAAATAATGTGGTAAATGAATCGTTTTAGAAATATTTCTTCTACATGTAAAAATCATGATAATTACTTAACTGTTTACAGTAATTCACTTTGGCTGAAATGTAAATATGATTCTTATTATTTCAGCACTAAAAATCCACGTGAGCCCAGAAACCAAAGTAGCTCTGGATTATTTTGGCAACTTCAAGCTAGTCCCTCGTGAAGCAATCGAAGTAAAAGTAAGTTTACAATATAAATTTGTAAGAAAATAAAAATTAATATCTTCATAATTTTATAAAAATGCAAAGATACAAGGTGTGACACAAAAAACGAGACTGAGTATGTACCTTGAAAATGGAGAGGAGTTGGTAACAATTGTTTTGGTGGCGTCATCCCACGCACCTCCTCTATCTATGTGGCCAGTTACATCTTAATCGATCGCGCCAGTTGAGAGTACTGCGTCATTGATTGAACACGTGCAATTGCAATCTGCCGGAAAAAAGTCGAATCAACATCGTTTCTTGAGACATTTAAAAAATTAGCCTTGAAAACATTTCGAATACCAACCGACGCTTACGGAGTTTTAACTTTGTCTCGTGCACCATGTGGTTTGAATGATATAAGCGGTTTTCAGGAGGAAGATTCAGTCTGAATAAGTATAAACCTGCTGGGTGCCCAAGGTCAATTATGACAGACCAAAACATTGCCAAAATTCGTGATATGAATTGGTTCCCTCTCACATCAGAGGTCAGACTGTTAATCAATACTATTACATTGAAGTACTAAAACGACTTCATGAAAAAATTAGGAATAAAGGCCAGAATTTGGGAGTGATGGATGATTGCTGCACTAAGACAATGTACTTGCTCACATGGCCCTATCGGTCAAGCCGTTTCTGACCAGCAAAAACGTTACTGTGATGGGGCATTCTCCTTATTCACCTAACTTGTCCCCATTCGAATTTTTTATTTCCTACATCCTACAGTCTTGCTTTATCTTGCTTGCTACAGTCTAATCTTGCTTAAAAAGAACTCATTTTACCTCTGTTGAAGAGGTTCAGGCAAAAGGAATCTCCTAAAAAGCCTTCCAAAAACCTCGATTCAGAATTGTTACCAGTAATTGCAGCACCGAATGTAGAAGTGTATGAATGCTGAAGGGAACTACTTTGAAGTTGATAATATCAAGGATAAATGATTCTGTAAGTACAATGATTTATTAGACTAGTCTCGTTTTTTTGTGTCCCACTTTGTACATCTCTTTTTACAATCGAAATAGCGATCAACACGAGGTAGAATAATTAGCTATCTTACTCTTTTTTTAATATCAAAATTGAAAGCAGTTAATGTGTTCTAGATGTAAAATAACAATACAATTTAATGATTTTCGTTTAATTTGATGATGAAAATAAAATTTAATGATTTACAATAAAATTTCTTAAAAAATGAAGGATGAGAATACATTGAGTTAACCCTATTTCTTTAAGAACTACAACATCCAATGGCATCCTATAAGTGTTTTTAATACACCTGTGTTTAATTTTGTAACTTTTTCTTCTGAAAGTTTCCTTATTCTCTTAATGTCTGTTTCAACACAGATTTAATCATAAATGGTTTGCTCAACTTTTTTGTATGTTAATTATAAGAGGCAATATCCCTATAACATGCCCAATAGAATCGAATTAATTGTATGGTAAGACAAGCGAAGCTCTCTTCTATTTTTCGCTTCTCATGATCATGGTTTTATCATCCTATTCTTTGTTATCGGAAATGTAAATAATTTTACCCTTATCGTCTTTTCATTATCTTTCTGAAAGAAATGGTCAATTTAAAACACCTGCTGAATGAACGGATAATGTTTCGAAATTCTCTCTTGGGCTCTTTTGACAATCATTCATAACTAAATTTCTGGATTATTCAATTTTTGTTGAAATTACCAAATATTGCAAAAAGAAAAAAAAAAAGCTTCTGACACTGGACGAAATAGCATCATAGCTTTATTTTTATGAGGGTTTTCTGAAAATGAAGGTGATTGAAAATGTTTAAAAGTGAACAAGAAAAATGAATAAGTTAGTTATGGAAATAATTTGCAATTGAATTTTGATGAAAAACACACTAATTTTTCATATGAAAATTAGCGTTAAATGTGGCATATGATAAAGGTGAAATTAATCATGCTTTATAAAGTATGCTGAAAGTATGCAAAAGTACTTTTGTTTCAGCTTTCGTATAAATGTTCAAAACACTCCTGGAACACATTTTTTGAGAGGTCTTTCATTGCTTCGTCTCATTTTTGTTCACCTTTTCTGGATCCACAAAATTATGCCCCTTCAATTCCATTTTCAGCTGTGGAAACAGGTAAAAATTAGCTATTGCTCGCATCGTTTTCTTATGATTTCTTCTGCATCTTGAGCGTCTCGGAAAGCGATTTCTCGAGTGAAACGCAGATTTTGATGTCTGTACGCTGCTCCAAAGACGAAATTTCTAAAACCGAAGAATAAAAAATTTGTTTTGTTAGAAATGATCTGCAGCTCACGCCGACAGTACAGGGAATGAATTCCAGATGGCTCTGTGTCTTTCTTATTAGTGTACTGAAGGAGTTATTTCCCCTTCAACGAACATCTGTATGGCTGTAGGCGACTATTCCGGGAAGTTTTTGACTCTAATAGTATATGATAGAAGAACTTTAGGTATGAGTGGTGCTAAAGCTTAAGGTATCCGACTACCCTAAAATCATGATTTGTTTCAAAAATTGACAATTTTTATTATTATTATTTTATTTTATAAACCATCTTGTTAGCTTAACAAAAATACTAAGCTTTTTATTTTCAATTCTCTAGAACAAAAGCTACAAGTGTTTTAATAAAAGAAGATGCCATAACTTTACAGAAGATGTCAAACTTTAAAATGCGTTTTATTCGAAATGTGTGTTTTTCGAAAAACTCAAACGGGGACAGCGATTGCTCAAAAAGTTTTGAAAATAATTTGCTGAAATTTTTTGTGAATGTTTTGTATAAAAGTAGAAGCGTTTTGACCTTCAGATTTATCAATCTCACTATTTTATTTCAAAATTTATAGCCCTTTATGTTAATATTATAACTGTTTATTTAAGCAATTTCATATAGCCACTCAGATAGAGTGCTCTAGTTTTTGTAAAAATTAAAATATCTCTTATCCTGAAGGTCATTTTAAACATGAATAACAATGTAACACATTAAAATTGAGAATTTGAGAATTTGTTCAGAAACTTTTTGTACAAAGGGGGCCCCGTTTATGTTATTTTTTGTACATTTTCACCAGTTTTTTCTCCTTTTAATAATAATAAATTTCTTTTCTGTTTTCAATTTTACCATTTTTTCCTTAAAATATACTAAATAAATCTTAAAAAAAAAAATCCCCATGTCTCCATTTTTTCAAAAAAAAGTTGTCGCAAGTAGTCGGATACCTTAAGATCATGTTTTAAATCATGAGCTTTAAATTTTTTCAATGAAACAATAGCAAGGAATATATTTTGTGGAATTCTATGATTTTTAAAATTTGATTAGAAATTTACTAAATCTGAGATATCTAGTACCTGGAATCACTTAGATACATGTACAGGTATTTTACTGAGTTAAAGCCCAGACGTGTTTCAGAAATATCCATGTTAAGCCTTTTATGTTTCCTTTAAGCCATTATTTCTCGTATTAATACGAAATAATTTCCTGCAACCCATTTGGAATTCTTAAAGTAAGTTTTAGGGGTGTTCACTATGTCTCTAGGTCTGAAAATATAAACAGTTTTCAAATAAATATAATTTTTTTGAAATTAAAACTGATTAACTCGAATCTCTTACACATTATTTATAAAGGAGTGAGCCCTTAAAAAGGTGTAAAATGTTTAAAATATAACCACGATTTAAAACATTATAAGCATATGAAAATAAGAAATATTTCTGTAAGGAATATTAGTTAAGTTTTACGTTGCTCATGACATTTTCTAAAATAGTAGCTTTAATTACTAGCAATAAGTTGATTTCTAAAGCTAAATGTATTCTTATTACACTGTAGCTATCTTTATATAAAAATAATAATAAATTATATTTTTTAAAATACAAAATATTAATCTTTTTTTAAATTTTAATATTTTTTTTAATATTTTGAAATACAAAAGATATATAATACTAAAATTAAGTAGGATTCTAAGAGTATGATATATTTTATAATTCTACACAGTTTTATACGTCAAAGGCTACTATTTTAAAAAATAGCAAGTGCAACATCAAAATTACTTAATATTTTTTACAGAAATGTTTTTTATTTTCATATCGTAAAATTATGAATATATTTTAAACATTTTGTGCTTTTTCAAAACCTTATTTCTTTACAAATATTTTGTAATAGATTCGAATTACTTAATTTTAATTTCAAAGAAATATATCTATTTGAAAATTGTTTATATTTTTAGCCCTCGAGACAAAATTAAAACCCCGAGACCATATAACTTATCTAAAGGTGCTCCTAAATGGTTTCACGATTATTATAGTGGAATATTTTAATATCTGACAAGTGGAATTTATGTAGTCAGAAAAATATATAACTTTGTCAAGGAAACCCTAAGTTTTAATCTGGTTTTAGAAGTGTATTCAATTCAACTGGTATGGACTTATGTCTGTCCTATCCAAATCAAGTTTAGTGACCCCTATGTATTTTTTTAAAAATTATAACTCGTTTCAACAATTTTGTAATAGGTTCTCTCTCGTTTGAGATAAAGACAGAATTCCTATTTTTTACAACCTAAGACTGGTATCTCAGTCCCCTGGTGCTCATATCCAATGGATCAATTTTCATATTGACCCTCACAAAAACGAATTGGCATACAAACCGACCAAGAGAAATTATATTGATCTTTTCTATCTCTTTTCTGCCATAAATTACTCATAAACTTCCCCAAAGCGTTGCAGAGTAATAAAATGTAATCAAAACCTCCCGCTCATCAGTATCATATGAGAAACGTACACGTAGCTCTCTCTCTCTCTATGACTCTACTGATTGTTAGAGAGGCTTCTAATACTCTTATAACTTGCCAGCTGTCTTTTGAAATGTCTCTCCTGCAAGGGCAAGAGAGTCTGCCATATACATTAAATACCTTAATCATCAAGCAAATTCTGAACTTATATTTGGATATTTAGGGTTTTCTCAGACAAGATCTTTGTTTCAGTCTTCTTATTTTGCTGGAATTTCTCAGAATGAACAGTTTTTTAGATATTTTCTGATATGAGATAATTAGGAACAAGATGATATATTGAATTCCGAGAAATAAGATTATACAAAAAGTTAGAAAGCCGTAACTCAGAAATATGCTCAATATATTACAAATACACTATTTAGCACTTATTTATTATTTATTCGCTGGAATAATGCACACTATTTTACACATATAATTATTCAATATTATTCCCTGCATTAAAGATTATTGAAGACAAGCAGCTGAAAAATGTCTGTAAAATGCGCAAATAAAGGATGAAAACGCAACATTATAGAAGAATGTATAATTGGAATAAAAAACTGTTTTCTAATCTTAGAGTAACTTGTAATTGCTCTTGTTACTTGTCTGGTCCTACACATTCGCCTGCCAATTAACTACAAGTCACGCTGAGCTTAGAAAATAGCTTTATTCCAATTGTGAATGTTTATAGAAGTAACACATGTATCTATATATATGTATTTTAACGCAGATCTCTCTCTACTCAGATATAGTCCCACAAACACTCATATAAATAACATACACATATCATACTCATATTATGGCGTACACATATATACATGACTTACACATATATACATGACTTACACATATATACATGACTTACACATATATACATGACATACACATATACACATAAAACAGTGCTTCTCAAACTTTCAATATTTGAAATCCAATTTTCAATCATAATTATCATCGCGCTCCCCCATGCAATAACAATGTATTGAATGCACTAAAAACGTACTTTGATGCTAAAGCTACAATACGGCTTTAATTATCAACAGTACAAATTATCAAGATAAGTATTAAATTTTGTATATGACAATCCCATGGGAGGCTTAAGTAATTATTAAACTTGTTTTTAATTTAGTATTGATCGATCAATTATCAAAAAATTGTGTGTGCGTACTAATACATTTATAGGTATATTATATAAGTGTAAATGAGTATTTAATTTTTATTGTGTGTCAGAATGTATTTTGTTTTACTCCCTTTCTGTAAAGTTTAATACTTATTTTAAAACTTTTATTTCCATCTTTTCAATATTTTAGCGCGCCAAAATATAAGGATACCACGTCTCCCCTAGGGGAGCGTGCCCCACAGTTTGAGAAACGCTGACATAACATATACATTTATATGACATATACAAGATATACACATAACATATACATATATATGACGTATACAAGATATACACATATACAAGACATACACATTACATATTCATATATATGATGTATACAAGATATACACACATATACATGACATACACATATACATTATATACACATATAAGCATATACATATCGTACACATACACACATATACAAAAGCATAAACATTACATAGACATAGCTATATACATAGTATGCACATACACATATACATGACATACACTTACACATATCCATAACATACATTTACGTATGCATGGCATACACTTACACATATACATAACATACACATATACACATGCACAAACACGCATATACATGTATGTAAATCATTCTTTGTAAAATAAAAATGATATTTTCTCTTAAAAACCTTATTTATAAATATACTATTGCTTTGTTATGCAGGGAAAGGGAAAAATGCAAACTTATTGGCTGCTTTCTGAGAATGAAGCCGCTCGAGTCACGCCATCTCCAGCAGTACAAAAGAGATCCAAAGATCAAGTGAAGAGGAGACGGTGACTGAACTAAAAGCTGTGAACATCATCCTCAGAGACTATGGCTATTTATTAACGCTTTGTTAATAAAAAGCTGTTTAGTTACTGCTATACTATTGATAATAGCTTAAGTATTGCTGTGCATACTTTCGTAAATAATGCGAACAGAAAGTTTGATAGAAGAAAATAATGTACAAAAATCCCATCGTGTTCAGATTATGTGCCATATCTTAATACATTAGCAAGCTGAGGGAACTTACCTTAATTCAGATATTTTCAAAATTTGCTTACAAGGGTTTCACATTTAGGTAAAATCTGTATAAACATAAAAAGTATAATTTTTTTTAACCCATAAAAAGCGTAATTTAACTATGAAAGGCATAGAACCGTTTGAGACCTCAAACATGTTAATGAACTTTCAAGAAATAAGTTGTACACATTTATAAGAGTCAACAATTTTCTTAAAATATAAGAGGATTTCTTACGCCATATCAATGGTTTCTTTATAAATGATTTACACTTTAATTCTTTAATTAAAGTTGTAACGGGTTAGATTTAATTAAAAGTATTTATTATTATAAAGCAAAATAATGAAGAGAGATATTCTTAATTTTTACAGAAAACACATATAAAAAAATAAGTACGTACTATCGCAACCTACTGGCGACATTATATGGAACGAAGCCCATGATTGCCAATTCAGCACTTACGGCACATGCGAAATTGTGGTTGCCAACTTGGTGAGTTATCTGGAAAGTTGGCGATTGTTGTGATAATACGTAAGAACAATAAATATATAAAAATATTTTCACAAATATAACTCTATGTTGAATATACTTAAGTCTGTCAATATAAATGTAATTGTGTGCACACACTTGCTCATTCGAGTCAATTGGGCTGAGGGATTATTCAAAGAAAATTGTAGCTATTATTAGTCAAACTTTGTTTGATGACTCGTCAAAATATAATTGATTATTTGTTATTCTACTTTTTCAACGATTAGTTACAGAAATGTGTGTGTAAAAATTATCCTAATAAGAAAATATTATATGTTAAAAAATTAATTTAAACACACACACATTTAAAAAACCTAGACATTTAAATTTTAACCTTTTCAACCAATTTAAAATATTATTAATCTTTAATTTTTATTAAACATAAACATTTTGTATGTAAAAAAATTCAAAAATGGTCCAAGTAGCCATGGTTTTTGTTGAAGAGTATATATACATGATTGCTTGAACATAGATCATCACGAATTTCGGGAAACAATTGTGATGTATTGTTTTATGCTCTCTCTGATGTGATCTCAGTCAGAAATACTTCACGATATCTAATAAGACTTTTGTAATATAACCATTATTAAACATAGCTATTTTTTAAGTATTTTTCATACTAAAAAAATCTAATTAATAAAAACATTTGTAAGCATAAGTTATTGTGAATTATTACTTAAATTTCAGAGAAAAAGGTTATTCATTTTTTGTGTTGTCTAATTTTTGATAAGCTTTAAAAAATTTCATTCATCACACATATTTTGAATAATATTTGTAATATTTTAACATATTTACATTCATTTTTTGTGCCTTTTTAAAAAACATGTTCTCTGAATAAATATTTGAAAAAAAAACTTGACACAGCATTAAATGTTATTAAAATAGGTCATTTAAGGAAAAATAAATCATATACTTGACTGTGTGTTCTTCATTATATAAATTCATCAAATCATAAACTGTCATATCAGCGATTGTAAATATATATGATTTTGTCTTGTATTTAAATGACTGTAAAAATTCAATTGTGTTCTTCATTAAAAATAAAAGAAATTTGTCATTTTGTATCAGTATTTTCTTACCCACGATATAAGACTTTTCAAATTTTTTACTATAGAAAATCTCTTTACTGTTAGTAATAAATATTACAATTTATATAAAAAGGAATACAAAAGAGTTTTGCAGAAACTCTTGAGCTATAATCTGTATTAAAGTGTTCTCTAGCTTTTAATAGGTTATGCTTTTACCAAACCCTTGTCAAAATAATGAGTAATCCAATAAAATTGTGAAGCACTCAATGTGGGACATTTGTATTGTGAGTAGATAATTTCCAATATATTTTATGGTCAGTTAGTAATATAGTCGTAAATTTCGACGGGATCATGAAAAGGAATTTAACCTCTTAAATGGTTTGCCCATACACCTTACGGGCTACCGGAAGTTGGACACAAATGGTTTGCCCGTACGCTGTACCGACACTTATATTTTCTTCTTTTTGTCTCTTTGATTTGCCCATATTTTTAATTCTTATGGTGAGATTATTAGTGCTAGTGTTTTTAATCCGTTCAGAACCATGATCACATTTTTCTCCCTCCAAGGCCCACGGTATCATATATGTGATTGAGCTTTCCCTTTTCGTAGGCCCATGATCACACCGGTGTGATCAGGGTTAGGAACGTTTTTATATTAATTTCTTCAACCACTAGATGGCGGTTAAAAACCGTTTTTTTTTTCGAATAATGTTTCATAAAATTTTGAACTTCAATATGTCCTTTCGGGTTCGTGTTTTTTTTTTTTTTTAAATTATATAGATCCGAGATATTTATGAATATAAACAACTACACACATGTTTATTTTTCGAGGGAAGGTTCGTGATCTATTGCTCTATGGATTTCTGTTTATATTTTGAATAAGTTGGTTTAGTTTTCTATATTAGTATTTAAATGTATGGGATTTTCGTCAGTGTTTTTTAATTAAAATGAAAACATTTTCTTTAAAATTCACAATTGTTTTTTTTTTTTTAAATATAGCAAAAAATTTTGTACTCCATGTTCAAATATTATCAATGATAGTAAATTGTAAGTTTTAGCGTATTTGATTGCATTTAAAACTTTATATGAATTTTTAAAGGAAATAAAAAAGGCTTAGCAGGGGGAAATTCGACTGGTCCCGTGCGTGCGTATCCTCTCCGAACGCACGGGCCTGGGGAAGCGCTTCTTTCTCCTTCCGCTGGACTTCAAGGGGTTAAGAGATGTATATATATATATATATAGTTTGTCCATGATCTTAAATACTTCTCATCCGGAATTTTCTTTGTGGAGAAAGTGGGAATTTTTTATTGAAGGCAGGAATTTAGATCCTTGGAAATATTCGACAAAGGACATGAATTGGCAATGCAATATGCAAATTGTTGCGTGAATACGGAAAGATAATCTAAAAAAACCTTTATTATATCTTTGTCCACATTGCAATGTATGACAGTATTACAAACCATGCTTCCAGTTGTGTATGCGTATATTGAATGCACACACACACAAAATCCTCAACCGTTTGAAAAAGAGGTACAAACATAGTTTTTTTTTTGAAGGTATGAGAAGAATTATTTTAAGATTGGAACATTCTTCATAGTATACAGAATCTACATTTAGGAGTTTTTGTGTTACACAATTATAAAATAAAATAAAATAAATAAAAAAAACTAGTGCAAAAACTTTAGAGTTGAAAATTAAAATAAAATTCTTCTATTTTCGCATTCTGTTAAAAATGATGCTTAGTTGTAAGCAAGGGGAAAAAATGTGCCTTATTTTGTACAAAAAATTGACCTCTTAAGTCAGGAGTACTCAACCTTTTTTTCTGCTGGGCTGCATACATATGTCAGCTATTTCAAGCGGGCCGCAATATTATGATAAATGGGGGAGGAGGCGGGAGAGATGCTTTAAGATCACAAGATAACATAGGAAATTTAAAATGTGGAAAATCGATCATAATATTATAACTCCTGTTTTGCTTTTTTTAAAAATTATTAATTTTTTATATTTTTAATTTTTGTTACTAGCAATAAATAAGAATCATTTACGAAACATTCCTCCACAATTTATGAATCAGTAAACGGTTTCATATGATTACCAATAATACAACACACTTCATAGGATATCTGTGTGTAGACATTACCATTGACAAAACACTTTATTGCTGTTGCAAGAATTATTCAAGAAAAAGCATGTTGATCACCTCTTGAAAGAGATCTTTGAGGAAAAGTGTCATGGAATGATTCCTGTTTATTAGTATTTTTTGAATATAGCGCTCTTGTGATAAATCAAATAATTATTGATCCATGTTTGTTTTTCACTACAAAATAGTCAACTTCCAAATCGTCTTGAAACGATTTATTTTCTTCGAATATTTTTTGCTTGTAAGATATGAAAGATAGTTAAAAATTAATTCCGCCCATTGTTCATTACACTGTTGTCTGTTATCACTAACCGTAGCTGTTCCAAGAAGAAGAATATCAATTCGTAACGTACGACACCGACAACAAAAAGCAAAATTGATATATTTGATTTCTTGACTAAAAATTTCTCACCAAGTTTTTTGTACAATGTTTTTAAGCTAATTTTATATATGTATTCTAATCTAAGTGACACTAAATATCATGAAAATTATCCATTTATGCGCCTTTTTAAAATCACGGTTCTGAACTTAGTCGGATACCTTAAATAAGTGAATTTTTCAGAGCAATGGGCAGTGACCGAGCCACTTAAAAAGGCTCGGCGGGCCACAGGTGCCCCGCGGGTCGCAGATTGAGTATCGCTGTCTTAAGTGGTTAAATAAACAGTTGATAATTTCTTGTTTACTATTATAGATAAATAACTTAAAATTTCGAGGAACAATTTTTTTGATTATCAGAATTTAATTTGTATTTGTTTTAAAGTGTTCTCATTGCAAGTTACTCTGCATTTAAATTCATGTTTAACCCTTATGACGACGTTGATTTATCACCATTCGGATCTCCCTTCAACGATGGTCTCCCCCCCCCCGCTTCCTCCATGGCGCGCTTTGTTTAAAAAAACAAGTAATGGAGGAAGCGGGTTTTATTTTTTTTCCAGGAACCTTAGTTAAGTATATTGTTGTTATTTAACCCTAATCAAATAAACAGAATAATAAATTGTAAATAATAAACAATAATGTATGATACAAATTAAAATATTTAGTCCTAAAAAATAAAACTTAGTTTAAGATTGCTTTTATGTATTCCCATAATATACAGATTGTTGTCTGTTGACATTCCATTCCCTTTTAGCATTTGAAAACCTGAAACTCTGACGCCTTTTTACACCTAAAAATGTTGTACTAATTCTCGTGAAATATTGAATTCAAATCTCTATCATTAAGTATAGTGCTGACATTTATTAATTAAAAAAAAAACTTCTTTAGAAAACGATATACGCTTTCCTAACGTTTGAACCAGTGAAAAATTCAGATGGATGGGCTGGGGGTGAGATTGAGATGAATGCACTCTGCACATTCGTAACTCCAGACTAAGAATTCTGGACATGTAAAATACTAAGTGACCATTTTCTTTACAATGAGAAGGAGGGCGAAAAATTCAAGACAAAATTACGACTTAAATATATAAAACGTTTTATTAATTCAAACAAAAATACGCTAATTAAGCTTACACTATTTTTAATTATTAGCTTAAAAGAGTATTTTCCCCATTGAATGATTTTTTTTTGTCAACATATCATTTTTTAATACATCGGAAAGTTCGGGCCAAAAATATTCTTCATACTAAATTTTACGGTAAACACTGTAGCTGAAATATTAACATTCAATTTTGATTCCTCACTAGTCACTTTACAAAAATCATTACGAACTGAAAAAATCTCTTTCAACTGGTGCATTAGTTCCAGAGCAGCACAATGTGAATTCAACAAGAACAATTAAATGTTCATATGGAATATGTTCATTTTTGAAATGGTTTAAGTAACTCCACCCATATTTTACCAATTTCTCAGCATGTTGATTTTCCAATTGTTCTAATTTATTAGAAATTAAATGTACATTCAGTCTTCCTTCTACCTCAAACAGACAATTGTCATAGATTTTAATATCAGGCATTTCTTTCGATAAAAATTCAACTTAATTTTCTGTATCTGCCCACTTTACTTGAGACCAAGTCAAAAAATACCATTGAAAACTGTAATTTCCTGAGATACTTGTTTCAGACCATTCTTCGAAATTTTGGAAACATGTTTGGTTCATCTCTAAATACAGATATTAACAGATCAGTTTTAAAATATTGAAAAGGAGGACACTTTTAGAGGAAGGACAGAACTTATAAAAGGAGGACTGTCTTCCCTAATGGAGGACGATTGGTCACCTTAAAAATACTGCCTCTTTTTATTGCTCATACGACAAACAACTCGAACAAATTTACAGTTGGATGCACTGTGGTTTAGTTTATTTAAACGAATGTAGATATAAATTTGAGAATGCTTATATTTATTTGAATTGTTTTTACGAAACGATGGTAGCATTTAGAGATTACTATACTTAACATTATTAGTACAACATTTCAGATATATATATATTCTTATTTCTCTAATTGCTTATGTCAATAACATTTAAATTATATTAAAAATAAGATTCACTAAATTACGAGGTTCGACGACCTTATGCAATTTCAAAGTGTGACATTAATAAAGAGGAATGAGCTTTTATTATTCAGAATTAAATTCTTGAAATAAAGGTATCCGGATATTCACGATACACATTGCCACTTTTTACGCACTGGGTTCATTAAAAATTGAGATAGCAAGAAAAGAGCAACGTTATTTAAAAACTTGAAAAATATTTATTGAAAAAACATAATTAAGATTACACGTAAGTACAAAACATTAAAAGAAAAAGTGAACTGGCGAAACATAATGTCATCTTTTTTAAACAAACTCATATTCAATACAACATTGATAAAAATCATCTCAAACGATACACAACGAATAGGAAAATATTTTTGCATTCAATTGAAACTCAGTTTTGAAGCGTTATAAAAATTTATTATTTCTTGAAATATACTTTTTATGTTCTTAAATTATTTAAAATCATTTTGAAAATCTAGCACTATTTCTTTGCGATTCTACTATTTTTGAATTTACAATTCTTACATGTTACATAATACCCAGTTTAACTCTATTGTAAAAATACTTAGAAAAAATACTTCACATTAAAAGTGCAATATCTATGGTACTTCAATCAAGATAGTAGCCTTTCTTCCAGAATTTTTTAGTGTTACAGTATTGAAATCTTGGGAAAACAAACTCCAAAAACAGTACATCAACGAATCTTTTCAATACATTCTAACATTTCGTACTACAGATAACGTACATTATATAATAAAAAAAAAATACGTCGTTCTTTTACTTCAAACTCATCAATCAGAGGAAATGAAAGAGGGAAACTTATAATTCCAGATGATTGATATAAGAAAACGTCCTTTTGAAGAGAAGTAAAAAATTGTAGAGAGCTGGGTGAACATTGGAATTACGATAGATACTTGTCCGATCTATTTTAGAAAACATTGATTTTTATGTGAACATTTAGGATATAGAAGCAATATATAAAATTTTTACTGTACAATCTTATTTCGGGATTTTCTATGAAACCAAAGACTTATTTATGACTCTTTTAAGAAAAATAATATTTATGATATAAAACAGATAAATGCTTTTATTTCTTCATGCTACACAAAACTGTCTTTTAACATACTATATTATCACTAGGGATTGCAATACCGAATACCGGAATTTTGAGCCATTTGTACAATTTTGTAATTGATTGATTGAATATTAACTTCGTACTGGTCAGCTACACGAGGGCTTTTGGCGACGGATTACTTAACTTTGAACCATGGTCAAGTGACGTGAACGACACCAGAGCTGGCACCCCCCTCTCCTAATTACCACACGAATGGGAGGACGCTTCAGCTCTCGACAGATTTAACGGGCATCGCTGCCCTACACGGCGGTCCTTTAATGGTACTGGGCTCGAACTCATGACAAGGCAAGCCACGATCCGATACCTATACCACTCGGCTACCGTGGCCACAGGTTATGATGGCATTAATATTGATAGTGAAAAGGAATTGTCTCCTGAACAAAAATTAGAATAAACGATAACTGAAAAAATTTCAACTACCCAAAATATAAGACAGAAATCAGCTATATTCAAAACCATCCGACGAGAAACATATTTATTAGAAAAAAGGAGAGATTTAGAAGTAAATACTTGGAAAAAGTATATATATCGCATTGTTAACAATACCACCAACTAGCGCAGATGCCGAAAGAGCATTTTCGACAGAAGGCAATTTTGCACAAAATTACTTTCCAAACTTAATGACAGTACAACTGATACATTATATTTTTCAAGATTACATTTCAGAAATTTGTAATAGTACCACAGACAATAGAGTGACAGACCAATAGTGCTACCTACACTATAAGGTGATTTAAACGAATAAGATGTTTGTAATAAATGTTAAGTAAATAAGGTGTTATAAATAATACTTCTTTGTTATTGCTCATGCCACCTGCCTGACATAGTCAGATCGAGGCCCACGAAATTCATCGTGGCAATGGGCTAGATGTACGCCTGTCGTTGGCTCTAAGCCTTGAGCATCATACAGGTGACAGTACGATTTAGGTCGGAGAAATTCCCGAAGGAACGATAGAAGGCGGCACCACCTATCTCCACCTCCCCAATTTAGACATGGAACTGAATTGGAGGGAAATTTTCTCCAGTTCCCTGCACTCGTGATTCAGCCCATAAGACTTTCAGACCCACTGATTTAACGAGCACGTACTCCGCGTTTACTCGGAGGGTATTTGGCGGTACGGGCATCGAACCCAGACCCTTCCGGTCAGGAGTCCGGTGCTCTAACCACTAGGTTACCCACGGCCTACTTCTTTGTGATGTATAGTGTTATAATTTATAAGTTACAAATTATTTTTTGTGATATTTACACTATCTTATAAAACTGGCAAATAAAACAAAAAATCATCTGTGTTTTCTCTATTTTTCTAAAATTTATACTACTGATATTAAAACCGGTATCCCGATATTAAGATCTAAAAAATACCGCATACCGATATTGGACATTTGGTCCGATATTGCAATTCCTAATTATCACGTTTGTCGCGACTCGTCGGTTGCTTGCTGTGTGAGAAGGTTCGAGTAAGAAACAGACATGATCTAAAGTTAACTACCTATATTCAGCCTTTAGCACTTACGAGAATTTATGAGAATGCACTCTGATAACTAAACCCGAGGAGCAATAAAACTTATTAAATCCTATTAGATTAGTGTTTCTCAAACTGTGGGGTGCACCTCCCAGGGGGGCGTGATACATCTACGAGGGGGAGGGACGCAAGCATATTGAAAAGTCGAAAACAAAAGATTATTTTTAAAAATTTTTAATTTACTGAAAGTAAGCAAAATAAATTCTGGCATAATAAAAAATAAAATAATATTTACGCTCCTGTTATAGACTTTTATAAATGTATCAGAATTGCACATATATTGTTTGTTATAATTACTTCAACAATACAAGTTTAAGAACATATTTAATAATTACCTGTGACCACGTGGGCTTGTCACATATAAAATTATATACACAAATTAACACTTGTCTTAATAGTTTGTACGGTTTATAAATAATCCCTTCACTGTCGATTCCCTTCACTGTCACTCCGGAATGCCTCCATTTTCCACGTAAATGAATAAAAAAAGAAATAAGGAAATCCTCTGGTATAGGTAAATCCTTCATAAACACGGTCAAGATCCTTTTATTTCATTTTAAAGCCTACGGAATAATTTTATGGATAGCAATGCACATAGAAGATCGTACTTCGGAAAGACCTATATATACGTCCGAGGCATTTAGAGCACCGGTTTAACGAGACGTATATGTACGCTGGTGGTACTTAAGAGGTTAAAGTCGTATTGTAGTCGTTTAGCGTCAAAGTGTAGTATTATTGAATTAAATGCATTGTTATTTGTATGGAGGGGGGTGGCGATGACAATTATGATTGAATATTGGATCGCAAATATTTAAAGTTTGAGAAGCACTGTATTAGATGTATAGAAGCAAACTTATCTTAATTGTACACTTGAATGCTCCTGCTTCCAGCTTGAACTCGTCGGCCTTAAAGTGGACGCCTTCCACCTTTCTATGAATCCTTCCCTTTGGATTTATTTTTACACTATGCTTTCTTCTTAGAATCAACTCTCAACCATTTCCTCGCCTACTCAACAATTGACACTTAAATAGAAGTTTGCATTTGAATATAATCAAGTCGCAAAGAGGTTTTCAACTAACATCACTGTTAAAAAGAATATTTCCCCCAAGAGAATTTGTAGAAAACTGAATAGTACCCCGGTTACACTTTTAAATACATACCTATTTCTTCCCTACAAATTCAAAAATCCAAACATTCACTGCTCCTAATTTTTTCTTAGTAAAAATAAGTTAACTCAATTAAAAAAAATTAGTTAATTTCACTGCTGTAAAAATAATTCATGAATTTTAAAAATTGGATTATTTTGGAAAATACTGATCTAGATAACAAGATACTTAGATTTTATTGCATCGAAAAGTATAATAGATTCCTTTTTGAAGAAAAATAATTTTAATGAATGAAGATTTGCTTATACCGCAATGGGGTAGAAGTTTCTTGATTTGTGATAGCTATCACAATGTTACTTACTAATTATTTGTTCCACGTTGTACTCTGAAACCGTAGGAAAAAAAGAGATTTCATACAAGTGTATAACTTTTGAAAAGCTACCTTACACATCTCAAATTTTTCTTATAATCAAACACATTTAGACATCCTTAACGAAAAAAGAAAAAAAAAAAGCATGAATTACCAAATACTGGGCACTTAAGGTATCCGACTACGTTCGGAACCGTGATTTTAAAAAAGCGCATAAATGGATAATTATCACAATATTTAGTGTCACTTTAGATTAGAATACATGTATAAAATTGTTTTTAAGGACATTATAACAAAAAAAAAATGATTTAAATACAATATTTTGGCAAACAATTAACTTAGAATAACCTTTTTTCAAAATGTTCTCCGTTTGTGAAAAATACTTCTATCATAATAATATTTTGCCTGTATATAGCTCAGATTTCTGTACAGAGGCTCAACTATGATTTTTGAAAAATTCACATTATTTTCAGAGTTACAACTCATTGAAATAATTATCGGCGTTTTTTTCTTAAAACTTCTCCCCTTTGTTGTGTCGTAAAACATGCATAAACCCACTTCTAAGTTATATATTTAAAAAATTCTAGTTGAACCTCTGTACAGAGGTCTGAGCTATATACAGGCAAAATAGTATTATGATAGAAGTATTTTTCACAAAAGGAGAACATTTTGAAAAAAGGCTATTCAAAGATAATTTTTTGCCGAAATATTGTATTTAAATAATTTTTTTTTGTCATAATGTCCTTAAAACCATTTTATACACGTATTCTAACCTAAATGACACTAAATATCATAAATATTATCCATTTATAAGCTTTTGCAAAATCATGGTTCCGAACATAGTCGGATACCTTAAAATCCTTTCTGGTAATATTTTAACAATGCTTAGTAATTTTTATCAGGTTCCTCCGACGTTAACATTTAAAAATCTTCTGAAGAAAAATGTAAAAATACTTCCTGAAAAATTGTCACCTCTGCTTTCAGTTCACATGTTAAGGGCGAATGCCCTCAGAAATTTAATTTGAAAGGGCAATTTTTTTTTTCAATAAAAATGATGCAAATGAAAAATATGTTTCAAATTTATTAAAGCATTTTTTAAAATTTTTTTTTTATTAAAGGTGAAAAAATAAGGTTGAAGAAAATTAAAAAATAATGTTAATTTAACAAAAGAAAAAAAAAAAAATTGTGGGTTTTGAGCTTTATGTTCAAATATTAAATATTTTGAATAAATAGATTTTATATTATTTTCCTTCTCCTCATATCCCAAATTTTATACTTAAACTAATGATGCTACGATATTGAAAAGGCGAATAATTATAAAACAAGTAATATATAAAAAAAAATTTTTCTTCGTCAATTTCTACTTAGATCAAAGAAAAATTTTATTTTAGCTACTTTTTATTAAATAGTTACAATTACTATATATATGTATATACGTATGACAGAATCACAACATTAAGGGGTAATTAATTTTTATTAAATATCATTAAAGTATCGTATTGCCATCCAAAACAATCGCGTATATAAAATTTCAGTTCAAATTAATACTTTAAAGCGTGAGGAAAAAAACAAACCCTTTTCAAGTTTTGACACAAGTCGCCAAAAGGGTCGCTAAGTCGCTAACGTGGTGGTATTTGTAATTTTTTAAAAAATTAGTTTAAATCAACTAGTTTTTATTAATTATAATTAAATTATTGTATTGCCATCCAAAATAATCATGTATACAAAATTTCAGCTCAATTGAGCGCTTTAAAATGTATTTTATTAACGATTGAAAATTCCACCAAGATAAATAAATAATTAAATAAATAAATATATAGAGAGTGTAAGAGTTAAAAGTAGGGATTGAAAAATTGAAAAAACGCAAAATATTTGAAACTTTTAAGCACGTTGCTCAACCCTGAGGTTCACTGCATTAAAACAAAAGAGTGATAACCCAGATGTTGCTCGTGAAAAAAGAATCCAAGAAAATTCTGAAACTTGTGTACAAACGTGACAAATGCTTAATTTTAAGAAGAGAAGGAAGCTTCCCATATGTGACAGAATTGCTTTTTTCCGATAAATATTATTTTTCTTTTTTATTTTGTACGACTAAACGATCTTTATATTTTGGATGATTCTCGTATGAAACCTTTATAGGCGATGGATAAGAGGCTTATATTATGTTATCATAATTATAGTGAATAAAAATATTCATGATTAGACTGGTGTATAATGATTTTGTAATTTTCTGAAATAATGCTGAGTATATCAAAATTAAGATCCTGCTAAAGTGTTTTTTGAGGTCATTCCTTTCTCTTATAAATAATAATTCTAGGCAGATAAAAATTATTATTGAAATTGATAGTTGTTTATATCTCCCCTGTAGTAAATATAGTATCTGTCGAATGTGTATATATTTTTAAATACTTGACAAATGTGGAATTCGGAATTGAAGAAATTTATTTTTCTTCAGTTATATAAAAAATACCATTTTTAACATGAAGGGAAAAATTGTGTTTTATCAAGTTGATAATTATTGCATTCGTCTCTCAGATGAATTCACTTTTTTGCCCGTAGCAAATGCTAAGACCCAATTTATTTTAAGCCTTTGTAGTGCCGCCATCTGCTGCCAAAATTAGTAACTAAAATAAGAAATGGGAAAAAATTCGTGAATTGTTTAACAATGAATAGGGTGTGTGCCTTTTCATTTTGTGATTACGATTACGTAATTACAAAAAGAAAAGCAAACATATACAAAACAAATTTAATAAAATAAAAATTTTCTTATTATGAACTAGATTCTACTTGATAGTTTTTTTAGAAATACAAAAAAATAGTTAAGAAGAAATATGGTTATTTCAAATAAATTTTTGAAGTCACAATTTTCATTCATTCTTTTTTTTTTTGTTACCAAAAATTTATATGCAGAATAACCATACTATTTGAAAAAAAAACATTATTTTCGTGTGTAGTTTAACCGATTTTATAAGAAATAGTTATGGGAGGTTATTAATACATAAATGCTATTGCATTCTTTAAATTCTCATTCTAGAATTTCTGAAAATTTGTTTAAATTGATTATTACATGTGGTTTACTTCTGAACTGAAACTTTTTTAATAAATGAGAGAAATTTAAAATTTATATTTATAAGGTAAGGGGAAAACGAATATGTGACCATTAAAACAAAACCACGATGAGAAATTAAAATTTCTTTATTACTTTTTCTGTTTGAAAAATATGAATTTTAGAATGTCTGTCATAAAAAAAAATCAATTTTATAAAGCATTTTTTTTTAGTTTAGAAGAGTAGTTAATGATATATTATAGTTGATAATGCACTCTGTTTCAGACTATTACTTTTTCAGTTGTTACTGCAGATTAATTCATAAAGAGCATTTAAATAATTATGTAGCAATATTTCTCAACGAAACATTCCAAGATAAAAGTGTTCCACAGTTCAATATAAGTTATTGGAAGAATTTGAATTTTGAAAGTCCAGATTACTACTCTGATTTTACGAAGTCTTTAAAAATATTTTGTTACATTTTGATATTTGTTGTTAGCAGCCGATATCCAAATATTACAGTTTATTTAATACGTACATAGCTAATAATTTTCTAAGGTAAATTATTCAATGTAATAAGTTATCAAACTAATGGGAATATTTATTTGATTATAAATGAACCTAAAATACTCTAGTTTTCTGAATAGGAACTATATTGATTGGCTTAAATTTCCGAGGCTAAATTGAATCATTTAAATATTTTTGAAGATTAATGACGCGTTGAATTTTTCAAGCCGATGGAAGAAGTAAAGCAATAGTTGTGGTAGTCAAATTGAAATTAATAAATGTTTCTTCAAACAGAAAGTGAAGACTGTTCTGTATAATGTATTTTTCTCTCTTAAAACGGGCTTTAAGGTATGTGCATCTGTGTTTTACAAGCTGTAGAAGAAGTAATGAAAACAACTGCCTACAGATGGCGACACGAAATTGTAAAACTTTGTTTTCCCTATTTATTTTACGGCAAAAATATCATTTGCACAAATAATAGTTTTAATGTATTTAATATTTTACAAATGTTTCGAGTAAATGTAAGAAACATTAAAAATAAAAGTAAATGATATGTCTAAAAGAAAAGTTAAAAAGAGGAAAAAGAAGAAAACATTTTTTGAATTTCCTCGGGAAGAAGTTTCATCTCGAACAACTTTAAGATTAAACTTCTCCATTCATTCTCCCAATTGATTCCAATATTTAGTTTCCAACTCTCTGCGAATGTTCGAAATTTAACTAAATTCTGTGAATAATTCACATTAATTTTCACTTGCGCTTTCTTATTTGCTTATTTGCTTTATTTGCTAATTCCTGTTTAAAACAAATTTTTTAATGCACTTTGTTTATTGTATTCTTATAGAGAACGAAGCAGGAGTTTACTTTCAGATGCTGCACATTTCTTTTTAATGAGGCTTTTAAATTAAATTACTATCTATTTTAATTTCTTTAAAAAAGCTAAGATTCTGATATATTGGCTATATTTTACATATTTTACAGTGCATAAAAGCATAATTTTATGAAGCTGTTTTTCCATTGCGTAGAGATTATGACTTAACATAATAATATTGCAATACCTAAATAAGACATTTAAAGTATTTTATTTTATGTTGATAAAAATCTACCAAATTTAAACATTCTTTAAATTATGCAGCTCCACATATATTTTTATTTTATGTACACTTAAAGAGAAATTTATTTAAAAACAGAACTATTAACTACAAAAAGGAAAAAAAAAACTTTCTTGTTTAACACGCAATTGTCTGATTATTTGGTTACCTGCTATAAATACAAAGACTTTTTACCCGAGAGCAGGCACGCACTCGATACTAACGTTAATGGTTACCCAATCTTTTTTACAATTATTTTTATTGTACACGATAAAAATCGTAATTCCTGTGAATAATTTAACTAAGGCAAAGTATACTTACTTACTTTTCAATTTTTCTTTGATAATTTGAGAAAAAATCCAATCAAACTGAATTAAAATAACACAATTCAGATACACATTTTGCTAATATTACAGGAATGATAGTTGCAGGCAAAACCTTTTCTTGCCTGAGCCTTTTTGACAGGGTGTAGTGTTTCTTGTGTACATTTATGGTTCTATATCTTTCATGATGGATTTTTTAGGTAGCATTTGAAAAGTATCCTTTCAACTCAAACGTTTCATGTTCATCTCTTTTCTCAAATTTACTTTTGCTATCATGATAATTGTGCATTATTTCACCAGGTTCTTCCCCTCTTGAATCAGTTTCAATTTCCTTCAATGGAGATCACAGATGCTCATTTCTTTTTTTATGTTCTGCTCATTTACATTTATAAACCATATTAAGTCGTACAACACAGCAATCATAACCACTAAGTTATTTACAGAGGAGAAATGTAGCATGTTTATATTTAGGAACAAAGTGGTTACGCGGGAAACTCAATCACCTCAATCAAGTACCTTAACCTTTTAACTGTCAAGTTATTTTGATGATTTGGGTACACAAATTGTCAAATTTTTTTGAACCAAAGAACTTGTAACCTCTAACCTTTGAAGTCTTCAGTAAAGTGCTGCCATCTATTGAATTGAGCGCACATTAACTTTTCCCGAGAATCAGTCGGGTTTGACAAAGACATGAAGCCGAAATAAACGTCTCCCGATATATATTCGTGTAAAACAATACGATGCACTCAAAAGAAATTACCTCGAGTAACACTTGGGGGTGACATTTTCGAACACCAGTGCTGTGCCCGAGATTTACTCGGGCATGACAGTTAAAAGGTTAAGATTGTCAAAAAAAAAAAAAAAAAAAAAAAACGTTTGCCACTCTCCCAAAAGAGGGAGATATGAGACAAATATATTTTAATTCCCATGCAGATTGTCATATAGGAGGATACTGTCAAGGTCATTGGTAACAAATAAATAGTTTTCCCAGAATTCAAGATTCTGTGAACCTGGGATGAGTTTGTGCCCCGCCCGCTCCAGGATAAATCTTTTATCCATGAAGCTCCACCTTTTACTTATGGATGCATTATGCTTACAATATGACCCAAAATGGTAGAAGTATAAAAATTGGGGGAGTTTTGTACAATATATGTAATACTTGAAGAAGTAACAGAGGAATTTTAGAGACAGTGAGCTCTGTGAGAAAGACGAAGTCATGGAGAGTAACCATTTGGTATGATTGGCTCTGTGGGGAGACTCCGAGGTGAATAGATATTGGTACTAGACATCTGCTGATGGGACATTGACTTTTTTCACTTGTATTATATTTTGATGTGTTTCTTCACTATTTTAAAAGTTTGTTATTTTCTTATGCCATTGAAAATGAAATTAAAAAAAAAAAAATAGCGAAAGTTGATATTTAAACTTAATTACATTATTTTTTTAAGCCCTCAGTATAGCCATAGGATTCAATAGCAATTAGTTGTAATACTGCATCAAAATTTTCAATGAATGCTGAGGAAAGCGAAGTTTATAGTAGTTTTCACTTGTAAACTGTTTTAAATTGGAAAATGCTTTTTTTTTTTAAATTCCGTATTAAGCTCTTAAATGATATAGGTATAGTTGCTAGTGTCTCTGACTGCTGTGCCGTAGGGGCTGGGTTCGAATCCCGGAAAAGGCATGGATATTTATAAACGTAAAATGCCTTTGCAGCAGGGGGGTGCGCTAAATACCTGGCGAGTCGGAAGTCCTCTCGTGAGGTTGGGGGAAGTGGAAGAGAGGTGGGAGACCCCTGACCCCCTCTAGGATGTTTTGCCTCTAAATTGGGGTGGAACTAAGCCAAATCCCTTTATCACCTGAATGGAGCTCACAGCTGCGGCTAACGATAGGGTATATCTAGCCCTTTGCGCTATGAATTTCGAGGGCCTCGATCTGATACCGTCAGGCAGGTGACATTAGCAAAACAACATTTCTTTAAATTTTGACACATAATTTAGTTTCAGACTTTAAATTAGTTCAAAAAACAACCCTGATAAAATTGGGACCTAGCATATGCAGAAAAATTAGTGCCAATGCAGATGAATTAAAATGAAATGTGAAATATGTCATTTGATCGAAATTGAGCTGCTTTTTAGGGGGAAAACCCCTTACAACAACAAGATATACATTTAAATTTAATACAAATGAGAAATAAAAAACTTCTAACGGGTAAAAATAAAAATTTTGTTACAGTTAATTTTGTTAAAAACAACTTTTTTTTGAGGCAATGTGCTTTTGATATTGATAAAAGTATTCATTTTTCATGGTTGCGTTTAAAAAAACATGAAAAAGAGACTGGGTTAAATTCATGAAGGTCACTTGATAAAGATAAACATTTGTTCTCCATTGAATTCAAAACTGACATTAAACTAACTTGCATTTGTTCTATTCGTAAGACTTTGATAAAATTTCAAATTTCATAATGGGTATAAAATAATTCATCAGAAAGATTTTAAAATTTAAAAAACAACAACTTGTTTTATGCATGCATTTTGTACACCTATGTACATTATTATTGTTGACAAAATATACTTTTTAAGATAAAGTTTCTGCAAAAAGTAGAAGTTGGTAACAACGAAGTTCACATGAAATGATTAGCTGGAAACGCATGATTTAATTTATTGCGGGACTGTGAAGTCACATGAGTTTTTAAACTGATTGACAAGAAACAAATGGTTGTCGTTATCGTGTGATTAATGACGTCACATGAATTTTACCCATAGTGAAATGGAAAATGTTTTGAAATCATATCTGGAAAATGATTTGGATATACCCATCTGGAAAATGTTTTGAAATTTTTTTTAAAAAAAATTATAATTTACAATTATTTTATAGAATTATATTATTTTTATGCTACAGTTATTGAAATTTTAAATAAAAAATTCATGCATATTAATATATTTGAAAAAAATGTAAATGGAAAGAGTAAAACGTACTCTTCCGTAGATGCTTCGAGTGCGAAAATATAACTCAATCACTCGCGATAATAAAATGGCATATAAAATAAAATGATATAAATTGTAAATTTTTGGCAAAATTCACGATTTTAGGGTAGTCGGATACTTAAAGCGAACAATTAAAAACTTGAAGAGTCTCTTAGTTCTGATGTTGAGGGGTAAAATCTCACCTCCTTTCATTCTGATGTAATATCTCAGTTGTTGAAGAGGTAGGACTCAACTTCATTTCACTTTTACCCAACGCATTATAATAAACTATCGAACAGTTCCTTCAGAAAAGAAAAAAAAAAAAAAAAAAAAAAAAAACTGGTTAAATAATAATAAAAAAAACCCACAATTTTAAAAATTTGCTTGGGAGAATTTTTTTAAAAATCTGAAAGTTTCAATTATTTATGTAACAGCAGTTAACACATAAATTTTTATTAAATCTTAAAAAGTCGTTATAAATTAAGATTTTTGGAAAAAAGAAGTAAAAAAAAAAAAAAAAAAAAAGAGCAAAAAATTATAAAAAAACAACAACAAAACACCCAGACGTTATTGAGATGTAATTAAAAACACGAAAAAATTGAGGCAAGATATAAAAGAAAAAATGAAGAAGCAGACAAAAATCTTAACTTGCTAATTTTAATTACAATATGAGCAAAAATAAAAAAAATATATATTAAATATTATTTTGAAACTAAATAATAAGAGCATATTTGCTTACAAAAATACTGCTCGTCTCTTTAAGTTTTCATCATGTTGGTCTAGAAAAACTTCCTCAGCTGTATGTATTATTTTTATTTCCTTAATAATAACGTAATGTATAAAAAAAATAGTAAGAAAAGTAAGAAGTTATAGAATCCAAAAAATATATTTGCTTTTTTCTATAGAAAAAAGAAGAAACCAAAACAAAAAAATCTTGATTAGCTTTTTTGAAATTTATGAAATTTAAGTCGAAGGATGATTATTCTGGACAATTTTTACTCACATATGCTCAAACTAATGCACGTACATGTAAATTTCCATTTTTTTTTCATTTTACAATTATTTTTTAAAGTTAATAATTTTAGCAGCATAAAATTTTTGTTTAAAAAAAAAATGATAATTTATGCTTTATCCCTCAACCACAGTATTCAACATTTAAGGTTCTGCATGTTATTTATTTCAATTAATATGCATTTATTAAAATAAAAACCTAAGTTATTATGAGTAAAATGACTTATATTTAATTATTTATCATCATTTTTTTGTTCTTACGCATATTTGACTTAGGAACTGATATTTAAAAGGTGCTAAAGAAAGATAATATTGATTGTAAGAGAATAATAAAATTTGACGATAAATTTTAGAATTAGAGATTGACACACACGTTTAAAATAGAAATTGATATCTTTTCAGCTTTTAAAATAACATAATCGTTTCTAATGGAGGTACATTAAAGCATAAAATACTAACTTATTTTTATTATGATTGTTTGAGATGAATAATTTCAATTTTCTTTTCTTTAATGAAAAATAATTAATATGATTAAAATAATTAATAGTCTTGATAGGCACATACAGTCTCCGATTACATATTCTACATGAAATAAAGCCTTATCATAAATAAAATGATAAACACGTGACCTTCACAAAGAATTAGTAAATGGAAAATTAATATCACTTAACACTAGTTTTATTTGGGAAAATACATTTTCTAATGAAAGCAATACTGACTGATACACAGTGAGATGTATGAGAGTGGTCCAGGAAGTACCCAACAGAATGAAGAATACACAAGAATTTTGGAAACAATGTATTTATTTTTCAACGTAATCTCCTTTCAGTTGTTCAATAAGGATATAATTTTATAATAAGAATTGCCTTGCTCCTCAAAATACCCATTAACTGCCGACGTCACTCCTTCATCGTTGGAAAATCTTTGACCATTGAGCCATTTTTTCAAGTTTTGGAATATAAAATAATCCGAGAAGTCTAAATCTGCTGAATAGGTAACAATTGAAACGTTAATTCATTAATTTTGGACAATCCCTTCAAATTTTATGTATAACAGCATAAGTATTTGAAAATGCAATGATAAATATTCTACATAAGATGTAAAAATGTTTTATTAATAGTTAGTTCTAATTTCTTATGAAACAAATAAATCTGTATATGCCTAAAATGCAAAATAAATAAACAATCCATAAAACAAAAAGCATAGTTGTATAATTATATAGATTATGCTTATCATCTCTGTCATGAGTTTCGATTTAAAGTTTCTCAACTGCACATAATCTGAGAAACAAGAACTCAACATAAAATAATGACAAAAAACCAAACTGTGATCGTTGATTTAGCATAAATGTTTTCTTTAGGGATGAAAAAATATATTCAAATAGTCTGAATAAATATTCTATTATTTCAAATGTTGTGACATTCTCAAATTGCACTGTAATACTAAAATTAAATAAATATTTATAGCTAAATATAATACATCCCATTTCGCATTTCAGAGCATTTGATTGTTTGCCAAGGAAGCCACGATTCTGTTTCTTCCTTTTTTCTGAGTTTCTTTTCAACAAAAAAACATAGCCAAGAAATTTGAATTTGAAAGGGCACTGATATGTGTGATGGAAAAAGGAAATATTTCTTTTTATATAAATAAATTCTTTGATTTATTATCCACTACAACACATTTAAATTGATTGCACAGTGTGAAGTTGTTACATGGCAGCTTAAAAATATCAAACAAATGAGGAAAAATAATCCACAATTATGAAAATAAAACTTAACATGCATATTTTTCGAATATGTTCACTTTTATTTGATTTCAAATATCAGTCGTAGAAGTCATCTCGAATCGCTTATATCATATAGTAAATAAACAGTATTTGAATTTAAGAATGAATTCCTTTAAATAATTTTTATTGATATCTCGTACATTTTTAAACAAATTTAAACCAATAAAAAACGTTTTTAGAAATTAAAACTAATGATATGTTAATTAATTCTGAAATTTAATTTTTCTAATAATCTTGATTGCTTTTATTTAAAGTGACAAGAAGAAAACAATTAAAAATTATAATAAAAGTATGTTGATTATGCGTAAAATGGTTTTTTTATTAATCTGGTTTCAATAAGCGAAAAACAGTTATAAAATTATGTATTGTATCATAGTATAAATTTCTTTGAGTTTTAATCATCGGATATGAAAATACAAAATATTTGAAAATACGCGAATCAAATTAAATTTTTTTATAGTCATAGTGCAATTTCTTGTCGTGTTGTTTCTCTTTTCTGAATTGTGCTCTCTCTCTCTATATATATATGTCAGGTTTGAAGAGTTTAGCTTCAAAATTAAGTAAGTAACAAATAAAAATAGAGTGAACTCTTTACTATCGCGTAAGGATTTGTGGGTAAATAAGCCTATGTAAAGGTGGAGCGAGCGCTGACGAAGAAGAACGCATACTCAAAAAGGCTTAGCTGGTGACTCCTGGTCGAATTAATGTTCTACTCGGTTGCGCGCCAAAGGGCCGCCATGTTGGATTTTATGTGATTAAAGCAAAATAAAGAAGTTATTATAGAGATGATGCCTTCTTCATTTTACCAGCAGGCCTGGGGCCTGTCATATATATATAAATGGATAGATAATCATTAATAACATGCTAAATTTTTAAGGTTTCTATTTAATGCTAAGAAATATGTAAGAATAATGTACAAGTAATAGGTCAAAGAAGAACAGCTATACATAGTGATAAATTAGAAAAAAAAACTTGTTCTGCT
>BMAV01021780.1:0-37670 GCA_019973955.1 Trichonephila inaurata madagascariensis
TTACTTCTTCGAATATAAAAGGAAACCTAACAAATTTCTCTTCAAGCCTTTTTTCGTAATTTTAGAATCATAACATACTTTCCTATCACCGATTTTGAGGAAATAGTTCCTTTTAGGAAACACTTTGATTCAGGAAGGAGTTTGAAATGTTTCCCTACTTTTTTTAGACATATAATGTATTTTGAAGTTGTCTGGAGTAAAAGTTTTCTTTTTGGCACAGAACCACGAAAGCGTTTTTTGCAGAAGCAATTTTTTCAAAAAAAGGGGGGGGTTGGAACGCTAAAAAAAAATACATTATTTTTAAAAAATCTCAACATCTTAGATTAGTTTCAACTAAAACAAAAATCAATACATTTTAGTGGAAACACGTATCTGGAGGTCTACTTTTCTTTTAAACAGGAATTTCTGAGTTTCAGACAAGAAGAGAAAAAGTCCAATCACTAAAAGGCCTTTCTCCTCCAAAATGCATTTAACTTTACGAGAAGATTGAAGAGCGACCGGAAAACAGTGGGTCTACCTCTGCTTCTTAAATTTATTACCTCGTAAATGGGATACTCAAAGATCATTTTCTCCCTGATATTTTAGGAATGGGATGAGTGAAATTGCACCAATGGGATTTCGCTTTCCTTTTCGAAAAATGGAGAAAATGTTTGGGCTTTCGGTATCGAAAGAAGGAAGTTTTTCAAAGGTTTCAGTATTTAAATTGGAAAACTATGAATCTATAAATCACAATTTAAAATAATTATTACATAGGGTGTCCATGAGAAATATCAAAGGGGCCTGGGGTGATCGGAGGGCATATCATTTCTGGAGAAAATAAAAATTCCATATCTCTGGTTTCAGTGCTGACTAGCATACAAGGTGTGACACAAAAAAAAACGAGACTGATCCAATAAACCATTGTACATACAGAATTAGTTCTCCGTGACATTATCACCTTCAAAGTAGACCCCTTCAGCATTCATACATTTATGCATTTAGTGCTGTCATTGCTGTTACAGTTCTGGAACGAGGTTTTTGGAAGTCACTTTATATAGAAGATTCTCTGTTTTTGCTTAAACAACTGAGGTAAAATGGGTTCCCTTTAGGCAAGATTTAACTGTAGGGAATAAAAAAAAGTCGGGAATAAAAAAGGAGGATGCCCCATCACAGTAATATTTTTGCTGGTCAGAAACTGCTTAAAAAATAGGGTCGTGTGAGAGGATGCATTGTCTTGATGCAACAGCTATCCATCACCCCAATTTTGGCCCTTTTTTTCCTAATCTTTTCACGAAGTCTTTTTAGTACTTCAATGTAGTGGTGTTGATTAACAGCCTGAACACTGATGTGAGTGGAGACCCACACATGTCACGAATGTTGGCTATGTTTTGGTCTGTAATCGCTGACTTTTGACGCCCAGCAGGTTCATCATCTTCCACGCTCACCCTTCCCTCTGAAAACCTCTTATACCATTCAAAAACATGTGCACAAGACAAAATTTTATCTCCATAAACCTCGGTTACTATTTGAAATGTTTTCGTGGTTGATTTCTTAAATTCACAAGAAACTTGATGTTAATTTGACATTTTTCCGGCAGAATGCAGTTGCACTTGTTCACTCAATGACGCAGTACTTCGAACTGGGGTGATCGATTAAGGCGAAACTGGCCACATGGTTATAGGAGGGGACTTGTATGACGTCATCAATACAGTTTTTGACAACTCTACTGTTTTTCAAGTTACACACTAAGTCTCGTTTTTGTGTTTTGGCTTTTTGTTGTCACACCTTGTATTTTTAAAAATGTGAAACATTGACACCCTCCATCACATCATTAGATACTGTGTCCACAAATTTCACAATTTTACAGAGAGCTTCTCAATAACTTCATCTAATATAGTCGTGCTATTAATCACAGTCACAAAACGGGAGAAAACGTTGTTTGTTGAGTTAAAATTAACGTAGTTTAATTGAATCGGAGTTTGAGAAAATGATGCCCCTTAAATCTTGACGATCCATAAAAAGAAAAATATTACATACTACCCTAGGCAGGTTGATAGGGTTGCGCGTTGTTAGTATGTACGATCTGCCAGACATTCATATGAGAAATCGTAACGTGACTGGTGACATACTGGTACCAGGATTATTCTGTACCTAATCCAGCACAGTCTCCTCGTTGTTTGATGTTCTTATTCTTTGCTCACGTTCATGTATGTCCACGATGAAGGATCCCCTGTTGTACAATCCTTAGTACAAGTGTGTAAAGAAGGCGTGTATGGGAGTTCGCCTCCTGAGGTAATGTTAAGCGTACAATCGATGTGTGGCTCGTACATTGCAATCAGCGATCCCCTATGCATAGCAGGAGCTCGACATTTGTGTAACGTTCTTTCTTACTACTATCTGTTCTTCGGGCTAAATGAAGTTTCGTAGCGAGCGCGGCAGCAAAAACCGCTTGTGCATAAGCACTGTCATCGGACACTTCGGTTTACTTAACGTCATCTATCACGTACGCCAACCAAAGACTTCCCAACATTTTTGCTGCACTAAGAATAATTATGTGTCTTGTGTCTTCATTACCACGACAGGAAAGCTTTTCCTATCATGCATTCCTATGCGATTTCCCATCGTCTAAGGGTATTCTATCTGTCCTGAAAGTTTGCAATCGGTGAACTTATACCCTCTGTATATCGTTGAACTATTAAAGTTGTACGCAACATCACTAGTTGAGTTGAGTTGAGTTTGGTGTCTTACGGCGCAAGAGCCAGTTTTGGCTATACTGCGCCATACATTCATAGGTCTGTGGTCTGGACGGAAAAAGAAGAAATTGGATGACAAGATGGAGGGTCGAAAATAGATAAGGATCACTGGGGTACCCCGGGGTCGTGACACCCGTGTTTACCAAAGATAGTAAGCCCCTTGGGAAAAGATCACTAGAGGGTACCTCGGGATTGTGACACCCGTACCCACCTAAAGAAGATGAGCCCCCTGAGGGGCGCAACATCACTAGAGGCGATTTACTGTCGTAACAAATAACTCATAACAATACACCACCGGTAACAGCTGCATACCTCGGTAAAATACAACCTGATTTAACCCTCCAAGCGGTCTGCACGTAAAATTCCGCCATTCCAGAGATGCTTTTTCTGCCTTCAAGCAAGATTCCCAAAAGAGGCCGAGCCACATTCTTAAAAATACGGCTCAACCGCTTTTGAGAACCCCAGCTGAAAGCAAAAAAATATGTGCGGTGCGTTTTTTGAAGCATCTCCAGAATGGCAAGACTTTAAGTGCAGACCGCTTAGAGGGTTAAACCGCTGATCGTAGTTCATCCACATACAGATCTGATAGTCACCTGCTCTTCGGCTGTTTTGATTTGGTTTTTATTTGCCTCGTATTCTAATTGGTATTGGCTGTTGATATTGGACTTCGTAATATTAAACTTCAAACTAGTTACAAAGACGACCTCTGAGAACTCACTCCATTCTCCAAACTTCCAAGCCCTTCCATCGTAAGATCTCCCGACTAAAACAAGACTATTGCTAAATACTAAGTGGTGTTAATCTGCTGACACCATGATGATTGGTTAAGACACTCCTCTAGACGGTTCTATCGATGTGATTAAAAGGGCAAATATTTCAAAATCCGCCGTGAGTGTAAATTCCCCGCAGTTATGCACCATGAGATGGTGGTAACTACTGCAGGTAGCATGAAAAGACTGTAGAACGCCAGATATTTGACAATAATCAATAAGGACCATTGAAGTCTATCTCAGAATCATACGATCTTGCCTTAAATTTGTGCAACCAATCTTCCGGGACCATCATTCCGCTTATGAATTCCTTCCAACAAGCATTTTTGTTAGCCTTTTTCCACAGTCGGGTCTGAACAGTGTGGGTTGGGTGGTAGTGTATTGTTCAGTATAATTATCCAGGTACACACATCCTGACTATGCAACCACTGTTGGAATCTTCAATTGGATATAAGGTGTTCAACACCATTGTAACGACATTATTGGTCGTGTCACTAGAGAGCAATTACGGAGTATGGAGAAAAGTTGAACCTACCGCAATTGTTACCTATTATGTGCAGTACGCGTTGCGTGGTAGAAACATCCACGACGACAAAAGTTTACCTTGATATTTAATTTGAAAAATTTACTTCTTTGGATTCATGGCGTAAGAAGATTTTCCATGTGAAACTCCCAGATAATCATATTGTTTTTAAGATGGCTTCATCATTTTAGGAAAAAGTGTATTTAATATAATTTATATGACTATTAAATTGCATCCATTGTACTACGTTATGAATTTTAGCATTTAAGTGTAGTATAAACTGTAACAATGATAAAAAACTCTGTACTAATAATAAGATTATATCAATGATAAAACTGTAATAATAATAAGACTATAACAATGATAAAATTCTGTTATAATAATACTATAACAATGATAAAACTGTAATAATAATAAGACTATAACAATGATAAAACAGTAAAATAATAAGATTATAACAATGATAACAACTGTAATAATAATAAGACAATAACAACGATAAAACTGTAATAATAATAAGACTATAACAATGATAACTGTAAATGTAAGAGACAAGTTTGATATCAATTTGCTTTTACAAATTGATTCCTTAGTAAATAAGTATTTGTAGCATTGAGAGTGGAATAAAAAATACTTCGAAATGGCTACTTAGGTACTATAAATGTAATGCATATTCTTAGTGAAATATACACAGAGATCTGATACGCAATATTTTTGAGCATTTAATTTTCATTGCATTCGATATAGGTAATAGAATCGTTTGTGTTACTTAAAAAAATACGGGTGAAAGACTTTACCATTCTGTCTGACAAACTTCCTCCTTTTTCCAAGTACCTAAACCTATTTTTTTTTTCTAAATGTTTATTTTAACATATTTAACTTCCATCAATCAGTAACGGTCAATAAACTTAGCAGATGTATTGTCTGTAAACCTAATTTCACTTCGATAAATGGAGTGTTAGAGGATTTAAAGGACAGTTTTAGTAGAAACAAATGGTTTGCACTAAAATGCTTCTGCCTAAAGTTTTTCTCAAGTTAAACTAGTAGTGTTTATAATAGGAAACAAAGCTATATATTATACAACACATGACCAGTGTTATTGTTTTATTTCGCATTACCTGGGTTGTTTCCCTTTAGTGTCAAATACTCGCTAATAATATCGTATAATTTAAAACGATGTTCTTTAATGCAGATATTTCACAGGCCAGTAGCGAAAAAGATCGATTCAAAGTAGTACTTGATAACAAGATCGTGAAGGTCTTCGTTTTTTCTCCATACAATACTCATTTATTTTTTTAAAAAATTTCGTTTTACTTGTTGGGAGTAACAAATCATTTAGTTTTCTTTACTCTTTACATTTATAACTCTTTTGAATTGATCGCAGTTTTTTACGTTTTATTAACAATTAAGCAATAGTATTTAAGGAAATATGTTGTTGCTCATGCCACCTGTCTGATATAATAAGATCGAGGCCCACGAAATTTATCGTGGCAATGGGCTAGAAGTACGCCTGTTGTTAGGCCTTAGCCTTAAGCACCATACAAGTGACAGTACGATTAAGCTCGGAGAAATTCCCAAAGGAACGATAGATGGTGACACCACCTATCTCCACCTTCACAATTTAGACATGGAACTGAATTGGAGGGAAATTTTCTCCAGTTCCCTGCACTCGTGATTCAGCCCACAAGACTTTCGGACCCACTGATTTAACGAGCACGTACTCCGCGTGTACTAAGAGGGTATTTGGCGGTACGGGCAGTCAACCCAGGCCTTCCGGTCCGGAGTCCGGTGCTCTAACCACTAGGCTACCCAAGGCCACATTAAAGGAAATGTACTTTATTTTGCCGAATTTTATGTTTACATTTAAATGTTCGGGATGAGAATACTTCCCTGGGAACCATTCACCGTCATAAAGAAAATTTAGTTTAATGGTGATTATTTGCCATGAAAATATGAGAAGTGTGTTGCAATGCACAAGGGAACATCACATTCTGCACTCATGTAGCGGGTACTCTTTTCTTGTCCCTTTCTGCTACATTTCCTCCATCGTCTATAGTTGGAAACCATCTTTAGTATATGATTTTCCACACTGGCTAACCACATTATCCGGAACTACACACTTCTTCGCTTGGAAGCTAGTAGGACGTCCGTTCCTTTATCTTGAGGAATATCCGTCTATTATATAGCTGACGAGCTAATTCTATACGAAATATTAGCTGGTCTAAACTTCTGTTTCTTTTGTTCACTTGCCACAGTATGGAAACTATTTATGATGGCAAGGTCAATAAGAAAATAAAAGTTACGATGCCACCATTTTATACATCTTCTTATTAGGTATTTTTCTTTTCTTTTAGCGAAGCAATCTACCCATCACATGACATCGTTCTGTACAGTGGCAGCTTTTTGGGCAAGGTAGTTCTTCTTCAGTACCATTATTTTTGTCCTATTTACAAATGTCATAATCGCTATCATAATATGCAGTAGCACAAAACTGAAGCGTGAATTAGTTTTCCCATCGTTATAATAGCAAGGCCAATATATTATAATGGGCTTTGATCTTCTCACAGGTGTATTTTATAAGATCATGTAGATAAGAAGTAATCTTCCCAATGCCCACGCGAAAGGTTAAATACAATCGTATTTTCCATTTCATTGTATGGGAGATAATACTAACGAAATTTAAGCCCAAGATAGCTGAGTACTTGAGGGTCGGCTTTGTCAAAGAAGTGAGTGAATATTAACATCGCTCTATTCAGCTACACGAGGGTTTTTGATGATGAACCTCGTAATTTTGAACCATGGTTAAGTGACGAAGACGGCACCTAAGCTGGCACTTCCCTCTCCTAACTTTCATACCACACCAACGGAAGGACATTCGAGCCTCGACCCCCTCTGAATGGTGGGTCTTCAGCAGTACTAGTCTCGAATTGATGAAACGCCAGCCACAAGTTCGTTACCTTGACCGCTAACTAAAATCGAATCAAATCAAGCTAGCGAAATTAAGTTTATTGAGGCAGGAATTCTATATCATAGTGTTGTGAGGGAATATTAACGTCGCAATGTTCAGCTAATCGAGGGCTTTTGGCAATTTTGAACCATTGTCAAGTGATGAGTACGACACCTAAGCTGGCATACCCTCTCCTTACTACCACACCACACCAATGGGAGGACGTTTGAGCTCTCGACAGATTTAATGTACATCGCTCCCCTACTCGGAGGGTCTTTAGTAGTACTGGGCTCGAACTTTTGACATGCCAACATGCCAACCACGATCCGATGCCTTGACCACTAGGCTACCACATTCACTACATCAGAGTGGCGAAAGAATAGAAATATTACTTCTATATTTAAATAATTGATAAAAAAAATACTCTGCAATAAACCCAGAGAAAAAAAGGGCATTTTTTTTATCAAACTCCTTTTTTAATGGGGAAAGATCTAGGGATTTTTCTAGCCAAGAAAATTACAGACAACTGCTCTGAAATATAAAGAAATTTAAGTGTAAGAGTAAGTACACACTTTGAAAGAGGATGCATTCTTTTGGAAGTAAAATGTCGTCACAACCGTGTTATGAAAAAGTTGTGGGTAAAAATCAATAAAGTTTGGCTGTCAAATGAAATTTCCCTCTAGATCCTAATTCGACATCCTTGTTGATCGGTATGTATGCTGATCAAAACTCAGATTATTACGAGGGTGAGTCGGAAAATAAGTTTCCCTTGTCGACTGTGGTCAGAGTTGAGTTTCAAAGTCAAAAAATAGAATGAGACATTAAACATAACATTATGTTTTCACATAAGTACCCAGTACATTGAAACATATGCCTCATGGCTACGGTAGCTAAGTGGTTAAAGTATCGGATCGGGGCTGCCGTGTCATGAGTTCGAGCCCAGTACCACTGAAAACACACCGTGTAAGGGAGTGATAAAGGATTGGGTTTTAGAGTTGATATCATGTCCCGCGATGGCACGGGAATCTGCAACAAATAATCTTAAATGCATATGTCGGCTTTTCAACGATTCATGTAAGTTCTCTGTGTGTGCTCGATGCATCGAATGCATCCACGGTCCAGCAGCCGTTAATAGTTGTTCAAGCATTCAACAACACAATTTTGTGTTACTTGTGTTTTTGCAGTAAAAATAATAAACTGCCATACATAAATACAGTTTGTGATACCAGAAAGAATTTAAAAGTTTTTATCAACACAATGCGCTGTTTCGAATTTCCACAAACATATTTCTTTAAAAGTTTTATATATGCAGAGAGCTGTCACTCATTTGAATTTGAAAAATCAAACCCTTTTGTTAAATTTTACCATGCAGAATATATTTTTCATATTATTAAATATATATATATATATATTGAATATAATTTGATATAAAGTTTTACTAGAAATGTGTTTTTACAAGAATTGTTATGGGCTCACGCGTCTTTTCATTAACATGTCCTTTGGGTTCTTTGGGGCCAGAACTAATTTCAACTCTTTTCCAACCAAACCTAAAAAGTGAAGCGTGAAGGAAAGATGCAAATTAGAAAGCTTTTAAATATCATAAGTTAGAGTAAGCGGCGTGACAATTTGGGGAATGTTATAATAGTCCGCGATTCAAGTGTGAAGAGTTTTTGAAAGGTTGAGTGACAGCCAACAGAAGTTACTCGGGACAGAGAGCCCTTAGGTCAAGGTGCATACCATTGCACTCCTATGAACCGCAACTTCAACTAGGATCAGATTGATCACTACTTCATTCGACATTAAGGTAGGAGGGACTATTTAATATTCGGATCTGTGATAATAGCATTGTAATTGAGCTTAAGCGAGTTAGCGATTGATAGTGGTCCGGGTTACGATATTTCGGTATTATATATATTGTGTGTTATCCACCATAGATTCTCTCCCATATATTGTTATCTCATCTAATTCTGTTAAAGGCTTAGGTTTAATGTCTTAATAAAGTCATATTAAGACCATGGCAGCTTCTAGTTCATTTATTCCTACACCTCTAGCTCACGCTGATAATCAAGGAGAAGGACACCCGAGGGGGGCGTCCTTACAGAATAAACACCATTTAATCTATCTTTATCCACTACTCAATCTTTCTTGTTGAGAAAAACTTTTTGATGTGTTCATTACTTATTGATTATGTATTAACTATATATAGAGAGTGACAACGACCAGATTGAATTAAGTATGCATTTATTTAGGGGAATTATCTACAAGGGAGGGCTAAAATTTAGTAAAAAGTTATCGGGTGGTTGGATTCCACCAGGCGTCTCGTCGCTGCGCCTTCGTTCCTTCGTCTCGTCCGTCTGCGTCGTCTCTCTCTGTCTTCCCACGCAATCGTCCTATTCGTCTGTCGTCTCTTTATCCTCGAACCGCCTTGTCCGCTAGGTGGCTCTCTCCTGGCCTTACGTCATTAAGGGAATATAGGAAGGATATGATAACGTGCACATCCATTCCTACATATATATGATTTAAGTATATGACCTATATTTTTTATGCATGCAATCATATACCTATCAGTGTTATTCCAAAAGTTTAAGTTACTGGAAGAAAATTAATATAGAACATTCGCAGAGTTATTTTTTGATACAGGCAAAGTCACAGTTATCGACGTGTGAAATGTTTCTTTCTGGCTCATATCTTTTATTTTTATCCGCTGAAGTTTAATCCTATATTGATAGCGCAAGCACCCCATCTTTCAAAACTTAAAGCCGGTATAATCCTAATGAAATATTTCAAAGGCAAGTAAAAGATGTTTTTATGCAGACAGAATTTTTTACTATTTAGGGGCAAAAAGAGTGGCTCGGTTTTTACAAATATCCAGACTTAAATCAAAATGTTCCGAAGAAGAAAATATCAGAAACTTATGATAAAAAGCGGAAAAGTTTCAATTACTTTGGATTTGGTATGGTGTCAAAAATAATCTTTCGAGTTTCTTTTTATTTACCATCATTTTACTAAAAAAAAATTTTAAGCGGAAGAAATGTGAAGAAAATACTAGTTTCGAAAAATAAATCTCTATTTATCAATGCATTTTTATATTTTCATCAGTTATTTTAAGGATTTAACTCACCGGGTTTTTTTTATGTTTTTGTTTTATATACATTTATTTCAGTTTCCCCCCTCAAATTAAAATTAAAGAAATGAAGTAGTGTTAAATCTGTAGAAATTTAATTTGCTTTGATTTTGGATTCTAAATTTTTCAAATTCCTGTTGACTTCCCCAGATCTAGTATTTTTTTAAATTTTGTGTAAGTGAATAAATGAAACAAATGGACTAATTCATTAAATGTGTGTGTTTTTCCTGATGTTAACTATTAAAACACCGTTAAATGAATAAAATCGTTTAATTGAATATTGAAAATATAACAAAAAGTATAAACCACATTTCTTAAATAAATTAAGGATTCGTATTCACTATTTCTCATCTCGTACTAAATTATTTGACTATTTCGAATATTAAAGATGTATACATATTTATATAATAAATTAAATGCAGTGCCAGAGTTTATCCATTGGGGGCTTGGCGTGGGTGCCCAGTGTCTCGGATCCCGGAAGAACCTGGAAGGACCCGGATAAGATGGATTAACCAGATTTTCTGGTTATAAATTTCATTCCGCCAGTGCCAAGGGGACACGTATATCTTCTGCGCCCAGAGCCGGAAATAGGCTTAAATTGGCACTGATTAAATGTGTATAATTGTAAAAGTGGATTAACCGCGAAATTTAATATCATTTGTTTGATCCCAAGTATATCTACATAGGTTGATTTAAATACAATTAGCGTAGCAAAAATATGAATCATAAAGCTTCTACAAGTTTGAAGAACTAAAGCTTCGTTTTTTTTTTTAATAAATTGCTTGTTTTCTTTTTATTCTTTTTTTAATAAATAATGACAACTTTTGAATTCATTTAGCAAAATATGTGAATTACAAAAACAAAAAAAAGTTTAGCATATATCTAAAATAAAAGGAATAAAAAAGAAATTCCTGATTGAAATAAAAAGGTTTAGAAAAAATGTTGAATGGTTTAAACTGAAAATATATAACACACACAAACGACTAAGATTATATAAAACAATCATTACACACAAGAAAGAAAAACTTTAGCAAACTATCGCTCTCAAGATAATTTGGAAAATAAAAATAATAAATGCTTCAAAAATAATAGAACACCGTTCACAGGTAATAAATTGTTTCTCTTAAATATTAAGAAAAACATGTGCCTTGATCAAATCGAATATATCATCACTAAATGGCGCTGTGCATGGGTAAATACAGGCAAATGAAAATGATGCAACTATTTGTCCTTAAAAGTAATAAGGCAATGCGTGGAGAAATATTAGTATTTATTAATGTCACGACTGCTGGATGGCGCCACCAGACAGAGTACTTGCACTGTTTCCCTCTGGCGGAGGAACGGAAGCCACGGACTAGTGAGTCATTAGGCTGCTTGAGATCTGGTGTTCACCAACGTATGGAAATCTCTCTCATGCAGTTGTTGTTGTTGTTTGTGTATATATGTGCATAGCCCAGAAATATATTAAGCTGTGCTTATTGAATTATTTGATTCGTCACAATGATCAGAATAAGGAATAAACTTTGAACTTTGCTTGAAGATATAATTTGAGCTACTTACTTACCAGTCCACAAATAATGGTGCTAAAAGGCAATTCCCCGTAAGACTAATTATTAGATACCTTTTTCTAGTTGCAATCTGTGGTAAAGGAGATTGTCCAACAGCACCGAATCCCGTGTATGTAAAAACTCCTTGCTCATTGCAAACTTTATTTTTAACCATTAAACATGCTTCCAGATGACAGCACAGTTAGTAGTGGGCAGCATACTGAACATGTTTTGTCATTATGAGACTGTTAAGGCTGTCTTTTCGAAATGTTCAAGAATAGGACCCGAATCGAGAAGTTTTTCAGATATAAAAATACTCCATTAAAATTGTATTCTAGCTCGGCTCTATCCTGTAAAGATAGAATAATTTATTATGCTAATCTTTTTTTTTTATCTAAGTTGATCCATTTTTTTTCTGGCATAAATATGTACCGCAATTTTTTCTCCCATACCGTAATGCTAAATGAGCTATCCCTTTAAGTGTTAAAAAATTAATTATTTAAGGAATATTTTGAAATTTTAAAAATTCTATACTATAAACAGATGTATGAATTATAAATGTATAATGTTAAAATTTTCATTAAAATTGAATTATTTTTCTGTCTGAAAATGTACTCCGCGTTTAGATCAGGCAGTGGTACATTTAGCGTAAACAGCCTTAAATTTCGTAGCTCCTAATTATGTATCGTATGCGCCATCTAGTATTGGCTTTCTGGAATTAACTTTTTATTCAAAATCAAGCCCCATCATACAATGAGCTCAATTCATGACGTCACATGATAAAAAACAAACACGTGTTTTCCATTGAATTCAAAATTGATATTTAACTAATTGTACTTGTTGTTCGATTTATAAAACTTAGATAAAATATCAAATTTCATCACTAGGTAAACATTTTCCAATGTTACGGAAAAAAAATTTCTTAAGAAAAAGAATTTTAAAAAATATATTATTTTATGCATGCATTTTTAAATAAAAGTATATTGTATACCTATATGTGCATTATTATTATTGACAAATATTTACTTTAAAAGAGAAAGATTTCTGAAAAGAGCAAAAGTTGGCTACAGCGAAAAGCATTGCGGTGGTCCGCCACTTCCATATAGGAGCCCATGTTAAATTATGTAAGTTTATGTACCTTTTTCTCAGACACTTCTAGCTACTAATAGATGATATTTTCACAGTTGGTTATATGTACTATCAATAAGACTTTAATGGAGGGTTTTGACTTTTTGTTAAAAATTAAAATAGTTATGAATTTTTTTAAAAAATGCCAAATTTTTTTCCTTGAAATTTAGTTTAAAAATACATTATCTAAAACAGTTCGCTAGATATATCTTATTCCCTCCATTAAAATGTGTAAACATGTTGAAAGTATGCTCACTGAAATTTTGAGGATTCTACGATAATTAGTTTTTGAGAAAAAGAGAGAAAAATATTGCATTTTGAGAAAACAGGCTTTAAAGTAAAAATTTGTAATTTGTCAATGAGAGTGGCTTGCTTTTAAAAAATAAATAAAAACACTTCTAATTATCGCATTTCTATATATCATATATCATTTTAAGCAGAAATGTTTGAACTTTTAAAAATGTAAAAAAGTCAAAATCGATAATTTTTTAAAAATTCATGTGCCGGACCCCTTAACTCGTTAGCTGGAAACAAATCATTGCATTTATCGTGTAACTTTGACGTCACATGAATCTATGAACTGATTGGATAGAAACACGTGGTTGTAATTATCATGTGACCATGATGTCCAATGAATTTAACTCATTCTGCCATTCTCCAATTTCCAAGAAATTCAGCAATATAGTTTTTAACACAAACGCTCGTGAAATTAAAATTCAATTTGGTATACTTAAATATATATATTTACACGCATATACAAATGTATTGATTATCTTACGAGGGCTATTCAGAAAGTAAGGAATGTTTTGGAATTAAAAAGAAACCAAGTACAAGAGAGGAAAAAATTTATTATATACATCAGAAAGAGCGACTAAAATTCTACTTTTCTACATAGCCACCAAACAAATTGAGGCACTTATCACAGCGATGGACAAGTTTTGAAACTCCTTTGTCATAGAATTCTGCCACCTGTGATCTCAGCCACTGAGTGACGCACACCCGCAGCTCCTTGTCGTCGTCAAAGCTCTGCGTTGCTAGCCAGTTCTTCATTCTTGGAAACAAGTGAAAATCACTAGGAGCAAGATTGGGACTATAGGGTGGATAAGGGAAACCCTCCCATTTGAATGAATTAAGGATTCTTGAGTGCAGTTTGTCTTTTCATCAACTTAAGCGACCAGTTCGTCAGTCATAATGCTAGGGCGTCCACTCTTCTCTTCACCGTGAACGTCAGTTCGGCCATTTTTAAACTGAATGCACCATTTTCGGATTGAACTTTCATTCATTACGTTGTTTCCGTACACTTGTCGATAAATTTCCATAGATTTTAGGCTTTTGCCAACAAAAACTGTATCACAGACCGCACCTCACAACTGTCGAGATTTCCAATTGCAGCGCACATTTTAAATTCGAATATCGATAAAACGGGCAGCGTTAAAATGTTCCCGTTGTGATGGCTGGACGCGCCGACTGAGATGCCGAGGACTCAAGACACCAAAATGTACGTGATCGGCGTGCGCCTAGCGACGTCAGACGGAAACTTTCTTTATTTTCTGAATAGCCCTCGTATATTTGTCAACGGAAAAAATGCAGTTTTCCAAAGCAATATCAATTCGTTCACACAAAAACTATTCTACAGTAGTTAAAAAGAATCCAGAGATTTAGCAGAAAACATTCCTGGAATATAATGCTATTAATGCAGATATTTTACTTAGATTAAAATTATTCAGCTCTTTTTATCTTATATTTTTAGAATTATGTTCCTTATAGTTTATTCAAAAAACACATAAATGCAGTATGTCTGGGAACTATTAGGAGGCGAGAAGCCCATTGACTACTTTGGAAGTTTCATCAAATATATTCCAGGGGGTTCCTTCACTTAAATAACTAGTTATTAACTAATTATTCATCTCAACTAGTCACTTTCAGAGTGCTGAACTGATGATTAACAATTTACGTGTAATTCACTTCGCGCTGTCATACTACACATTCAGTATTGAAGTGCGGCATAAAATATTGTTAAGCAAATGATTGTACTACACAAAAGGGCAGAAATCCATACATATTTTTTCAATTCCTTCTATTAGTTCACACTCTCCCTATATTTATTTCTTTATATATCTTGTTCAAATTCTCAATCGTAAATAAAATACTTTTTATTCATCCATTCAAGTTCAAGTACATTTTTTTAAATTTGTAGTGGATGACATTTGATAATAATATAGTTCCTTCAAATATTAATTCATTAATCAAATTTTATTTTTTAACTTTAAATTTATTCTATATTAATTCTGACGAAGTTAGAACCAGCTACAACAGATGGTGCCAGTAGGTTTTTATAACGAATTTTTTCTTGGCTTCAAATACTTATTTTTTTATTCATCCACTCAAGTTCAAATACATTTTTATAAACTTGTAGTGGATGACACTTGATGCAAAAATAGCTTTTTTTTTTAAATATTAATTTATTACTTAACTAAAATAAAAATTTTCTTTGTTAACCTAAGTAGGAATGGACTTTAAAAAATTTTTATATTACTTGTTATTATTAATGATAATTTAAACACACTGATTTTGAACAAATTTTCAAATTCGATATCAAAATCTTAAATTAAAAATGGTCTTTAAATAAGAATTATTTTTATATAAAATTCGTTTCCCGAAAATTTGAATTTTGGATACTTATTTTTCCTTCGAAAAATTATTGTGGATTAATTTTAAAGATTCATCAAAAGAAAAGATGTTAAAATTAGAGGAAAATACCCTATTTAGGTGCAATTAAAAGAGCTAGAAACAATGTGTTAGTTTAATGTGTGTGTAAATATATTTACACACACATTAAACTAATGAAGAAATGTGAAATACAAAAATAAGGCCTCGTAAGTTCATATCGGTGAGCTAAATTCAGATTTCTTGTTGTTGAATAGCAATGCAATCTATAATTTGGATCATTAGTTTATATTAGTATGTGTGATAACGTTAAACCCATTACTTTTGAGTATCAGTTTGCCAATACATAAGATGGCGGGGTTGTGTGCAGTGAAATCCTAGTTGAACCCCCTAATCAGGTAACAACCGTTTGGCAAAATATTTTTTTTAGTTTTCGCTCCAAGTTGGCACCTCTTGCCAAGCAAGCGCAAGCTGGGTTTTTGAGTTTTAGCACTAGTTGGCCATTTTAAAAAACGTGGTTTTTCCATTGATGCCATTTCACAAAAACTTTTGGCTCCAAAAAATCGGAGGAGGGGGGAGGATTCAACTAAGACATTGTCCTGAGTTGTAACTAGTATATCAGGGCTTCTCAAACTTTCAATAGTTGCGACCCAGTTTTCATTCATAATCTTCAATGCGCCCCTCCCATACAATAATAATGTATTGAACGTAATAATAATGTACTCTGACGCGTTAAATTTACAGTACGATCTTATTTACAAACCATATGAATTATCAAGATAAGTATAAAATTTTGTATGTATTACTTTTAAGTAATAGATATTTTAAGTAATTTACTTTTATAGTAATAGTATAAGTATTACGTCACTTTTACTTTCTAATATTTAAATTGGAACAAAAATATATATATGCGCAACGTGTATTTTATTTTTTATTATGTCAAAATGTATTTTGTTTTGCTTCTTTACAGTAAATTTATAATTTTTTTAAACAATCTCTTTTTTTCGATGTCCTTGCACCCCCCACGTAGGGTTGTCATGCCTCCAGGGGGGGCCCTTCCCACTGTTTGATAAACACTGTAGCATATGTTAAAGAACTACTGGAAAGGCACTATGAAGTAAACGGTATGGTATCAATTCAACAGATCTACATTGTGTCCCCAGACATTAGTTCCGACTGAACTTCCATGCAGAGAAGCTGATGCTCGTTAAATCTGTCAAAGCTCAAAATCTCACTTTAGAAAAGTTTGATTACTGAAGAGTTTGAAGAGTATCGAGCCAACTCCCTTGTCACCTTTGCCACTGGACCGTGGCTCAAAATTATGAGATATGCCCCCATAACTCCGAAATACGTTGATAATAAGGAAGTAAATCATCAACCATCGCTTTTTAAACTATTGATGTATGATTGGTATCAATTTACTAAATGAAGCTGAATAAATTACACTAGAACTAATTTGAGTTCAACGAGACCAAGCCTACCTCGTACTACCGAAATATCCGGACTCGAATTCTCACAGAGGAATATTTAATTAAATCAGTCAATAATAATGTGTTTGTATAGTGATATGAGCTAAATAACAAGCATTTTAACAACAGAGAAACTAAAACGGTGACGTTCGAATGTTGTATTAAGCTGCTTCAGAACATTTCTTCCGCAAAATCTGTCATTTTTAATTTTTGTTTTATGTTAATAGCTCAGATTTATTCGAACCTTTGAGATTTTGTAGTTGTTGTTGTTTCTAATCCCAGATTTCCAAGAAATGCTAGACGATCTCCATGAATCCAAAAAATTTTTTGGAATTCTAAAAACAGAAGAGGGTCCAGAAGGGCCTCGTCCTTTTTAAAATACAAACAAGTCAAGATGTGGACAGGGAATATCAGCTCGGGAAAAATACCATTAGCACTCCAAGAATATCTTTTGACCCTGACGAAAAGTGAGAGCTCTTATACGGCCGCTCACAAAGCGTGAGAAGGCAGTCTGGTATTTCCTAGGCAAAAGCCTGAATGAACCGCCTGGGTTTCTTCCAAAGTACCAAGCATGACTAGAAGGAGTTATTCCAAGTTGATTTAGTTCAATCTTCTTAAGAAAGGATAATTCGTGGAAAGTAAGAGATCCAGTAGGGCTCAACCTCTCCTCGGCCGCAATCCTGGCCAAGAAATCTGCTTACTCGTTACCATCAACCCCCATGTGGGATGGGACCCACCGAAAATGTACACGATGATCGGAAGAAATCCAACCAAGAATATTAAGGATGTCAAGGCTAGTCAGGTCCCCTATGGATGTCCAATTGGAGAGATACTGCACAGAAGCACGCTTTCGGTCAGAATCCAAACGTCTTGAAACTGAACACCGGTATCACATGCGAACTGCAAACCACTTCTGATAGCAGTAAACTCCGATCTAAAAACTGAACAAAAATTTATATTTTTTTATCTTAATCTCCACGACTCGCTAGGAGTAAAGATGTGTTACTCCACTACCAGAAATTCCCCATCATCTCTGCTACCATCAGTATAAATCTTTAAAAATGGCTGGAGGATACAGTGGATTGTTTCCAAAAGTCTGACGAGATTCGGAATGTCAGAGTGTCTTACAAATCCAGTCTCAGGAGTTCTTATATAAATTAAGTCCATCAAGTTTAACACTTTATGTACCGACGGTACTTATAAGTACCACTCACTTTAAAATTACATAGAATAACCATTTTAGAATATTCTGACGATACTTAGCTGTAATATTCTTTAAATACTCTTCCAAGATATATGGCAACACGGGTTCTATGAGGAGTATTTTAGCGGGAAGGCGAATAGTTTTATAGCAGAAATTGCGTTTTCAGCAGACGGCGCTTTCAGCGGATTGCGAAGATTATCGTTTTGTCCCGAAAAAATAGTTAATGTCAAAATTTTAGTATCTTATTTTTTTCGTATATTAATGAAGACCTTAGAAAACGATTTGACTATTTATTTTAAGTAAACAGGGTATATAGTTAATTTTACTTATGAATATCTTTAATTAATTAATTAGCTCTAATGGATTAAATTTCCCAAAAGTTGAGTATTTTGCTTTATGTATATCCCTTAATTTTCAAAGTAGGGATCCAAAAAAAAATATATTGCATGAAAAAAACTGCAGTAAATCATAATGCGGTACATAAAGGGTTAAATCATTAAGTCATCTGAGATTTTTCAGTAAACCGTTCCACATAAAACGGAATACTGTTGATTTTTGATAGTGTTGTGAACCAGTTGAAGTCACGGATTCGTGTCTATCTCTACCAAACATCACCATTATGTGAAAAAATATAGACTTCATACTAAACTCAGTTGGATCTCAAAGTCTTCCTATATGTCATCCACGTCACTTGACAATGGTTCAAAACTACAAGGTCCGTTGTCAATAGTCCTTCAGTAGCTACAAAGTGAGATGCTAATAAAAAAAATTAAAAACCAAATGGTGACGTGTATACGCTTGGAGAGTGATATTAAAGCTAAAAAATGTCGCCTTTATTATATAATCATGTAAACTGAACAAATGATTTGCTAATGTGAATTTAATATCTAGTAACACGTATTTATTAATGCATAGCCTTCCAACTTGATTCCGCAATACAGATTCCCTTGTAAAGTTTTTTTTATAATCTTCCACCAGATGGTTACCTAGTAGTCGAATTATTCGGCATTCGAAGCCTCTTTTTTTATATTGAACAATTAAACATGAAATTGTGTGAATATTGTTTATGTGTATCTTTGCAAGAAAATAAAATACGTCAGAAAAAATTAATATTGACTCAATGTTTCGTGATAAAAGTCCGAATTTCTTTATTTTAAATTCTTAATTTTTGACAGCCGAGTTAGTCAAGGGTAATAATCGAATTTTGCAGCCGGCAATATAGGAGTCCAGATTCCTTCATAACTCATTGGAGAATATTAGAGGATTTGTTTTGCGATTTTGTTTTTTCTAAACAAAAAGGAATTTCGTGTGTGATTCATTTATTGTTCATACATTTATTTAAAAATGTAATTTTCACTGAAGATGACAATACAGCCTGCATCGATATATCTTTAATTTAATATTTATTATTCTGTATCATATTCTATTTTACATTGAATATTTATTAAAAGGCTTTTTTAATTAAGTAAATGAAACCAAGCAAAAAGGCCTTGAAAACATTTTTAAAAGCCTGTTTCATTAAATATGCTATGATACAAATTAAATTAAACTTATTTTATTCTATCGTAGCTTTCAAATTCAAAGAAGGTAAATGTAAATGTGTTCGTCTCTGGTATTTACATTTTTCCTTTAAATACAATGGACCTAGCGAGTGAAAAGCATACAAAAAACTACTTTTCGAAAATTACAGACTTACTTTGTTCTTATTTAATTAAATTAAATTCCCGAAAGGTAAATATTTTCTGCATCTTCATCAAAGATTAAATTGTAAGATTATTCATAATTTTGAAATAACTGCATTTGTTTGTATAAAATGTTTACTTTTGTATGAAAAATGTAAATTCGCTTTTGTTTTATAAATTAAAAACTTGTTTTTTATCGCTCTCTCTATCTTGCAAGCTCAATGGCTAGTTAAGAATCAAAATGATTGTGGATGCAAAATAAATACTGAAAATTTTTGAATAATTAAAAGTAGAAATATATTTCAGATATTATATATCATTTTTTGTTTATAATAAACAAACAACTTTTTTAAAGTTAATAACTGCATTAGCCAAGCTGTGTGTGTGTGTGTGTGTGTGTGTGTGTGTGTGTGTGTGTGTGTGTGTGTGTGTGTGTGTGTGTGTGTAACCAATAACCCTCACATTCCTTTTAAGTTCGAAGTTTATAAACACTCACTCACTCATCTATATAAAAAAATGAATGTTTGTGTGTATATCTGTTTGTCTCCTCTTGTACCGTCCTAAGCCGTTCATCCGATTTCGATAAAACTTTGAGGAATATTTGAACGCGTAGCGGTGGTATCTATATAAGCCTCCGGACTGAAGTGATCATTTTGGTCCATCAGTAAGTTACGTGCTTACAAATCTGAAGGTCACGAGTTTTGACCTCTCATTGATGACCCTGGCTGAACTCTGAAAAACGTAACCTTTACGCAGCTGTCGTAGCATCTACCAGCCGCAAAAGCAATCAAAAAGCCGTCAGATCCACAAGACGCAACAATCAAGCCGTCAAACACACTTGACACAACAGCAAACTCACACGCTCGCCAAAACCACTGTATCGTTCGTTGGCTTACTCGCCGACTCACTGGTAAGGAAGTGTGTAGCGGTGGTATCTCTATAAGCCAGTAACATCCTCCGGACTGAAGTGATAATTTTGTTCCAGCGGTAAGTTACGTGCTTACGGATCGGAAGGTGCCGAGTTCTATCCTCAAACACATGGCCAAGAAGGTTTCTGAGTAAGTAAAATTGACTCCCCTAAGGGGCGTTGCTGGGTCTTAAGATGTGTTAGAAATATATATTCCCGTTTTTGAACTATTGGAACAACAAACTTGAAATTTTGTGGGCATGTTCTTTTCAAGGATTAGAAGTCCGCTACAAAGGGAGAGGGGGTGAATATAATGAATCTCAAAGGGATTTTTGATGTTCGATGTACCTTTTCGGAGAAAATAATGTTCACAGATAAGTAAGTTTCTTACGACATATTTATAATGATGGCTAGTATATATATATATATATACTTAATTGAGCTTTTTGTAAAAAACTCAAAAATTTATCTTTTATAAATTTTTTATGTGAAAAATGGGTTAAATTTCACTGTGTTTGATAAAATATTTTATAAATTATTCAGAAATTCAAAATTAGCTAAAAGCTCATTTCAGTATAATGAGAAAGGTATTCTTTAATTGTATGAAAAATTTCAAGCATGTACATATAACAAATATTCAGCAAAGGTACATCGAAAACAGCCAATTTTACATTGTCGGTATAGAGGTTTCCGACTCCTCTTAATATTTTATAAGCAAATTCCTTAAAATCAGAAAGTTTACATTATAACAAATTTTTTACATTCGTTAAATATATCATTATAAGATAAAATATCAACTTTAACTATAAACATATATAAATTTTAAGAAATCTGTTTACATCTATTTTATAATAATAAAACTATGAAAAATTTTAATAGTACATAATTTTTATTGTTTCTATGAAATAGAAGGTTTTACCATCTTTGAGTGTTCAGAAATAGGAATAATTTATAAATGAATTTATATGCAACCCTATTGTTCATTCCTAAGCCCAGTAAGCTAATTTACTGAGCTCCATTTTGGATTCCGATTTACCTTTTCACTGATATATATGAAATTATTGTATACCTACATTAAAAAAATGAATTTCGGAGAAATGCTGTTTACACTATTCAAAATGGTATTACCATACTTCGGTTCCATAAGTAAATATGCATTAACTTTAGCTATACATGATGCGTTATGCATTGAAATAGAATACGCGGGGCAGAGAAAAATCAATGCATCCTTTGGGAAAATTTGTGTGGCTTACAATAACACGTCTCATTGAAATGAAATACTATTCACACGTACACAAATGCATTTCCTCTAATTATTTTCCCTATTGAAAGGGAATTCCTGAAAAGATATTTACTAATGCTTGTTTGCCAGGGAAGTCAACAGGATGAAGCGAAGCAGTGCAAACGAGGGTTTCTTCCTTGAAAGCGGATGCAAATTAAAATTTGAATTCAATAGTTCTGGATGTTAGAAAGGAAGGCAAATTCGAAATTGTGCAATTGAATAGCATCTCGGTAACTATTAGAATTAAATTCTTAGGATCATCAGAATAAGACAACAGTTAAATTTAAAATTGAATATTGCTTTCCTTTCTATACTTGTAAAAAAATTATTATTTATCTCAAAGTAAAATAACATTCATTTTTGCAAAATATCTTTTTTTTCACAAAAAAATTTTTTGGTTTTTTTTTTTTTGGGGTTAATTTTAAAAAAAAATTTAAAAAAAAGAGATTTAAAGTAATTTTTACTTAAGAGTACCAGGGCATGTTCGAAAGAGTAAAATGCCAAAAATAAGACTCTTTGTTTATTGGACACATATCTTTAAAAATTTCCGATAGAGCTTAAATTTTTTTTGTGATCTTAATAAAGATATTTTAATCCTTCTATAGAAATAGAAAAACAATTTTTTAGTTATTTTTTTTCTGTTTACCGTAAAATCCAGTGTATAACGCGCACAAAACACAAAACAACACAAAAAATGAGATCGAAATATAAGGATGCGCGTTATACTCCGGATATAAAAACGATAGCTTTAAAAATAACAAAAGAGATTAGCATAAAAAATATCCTTACTTTTACACATATCGAAAAACTGTTTATTTAAAAGAAATGATATACCCTATAAACTAAAAGAATTCTAGTTGTAGAAATATACTTCTATTTCAAAATCTGGCATAATATCTCGAATAAATTACTTCTAAACATAAGAACGTTGTATACTAAAATTTCAGATTTGTTCTTAAAAAGCAGAGTGCGCGTTATACGGCGAACATAACTGAAAATTAAACAATGCAGCTTGAAAGTATGGGTGCGCGTTATACGCCGGATTTTACGGTAATTTAACCCTTTATCTACCGGCGGTACTTATAAGTACCACTCAGTTTAGAATTACATAGAATAACCATATTTTTACGAATACTCTGACGATACTCTTGGCAGGAATATTCTTTTAAATCCACTCTTCCGTGATGTATGGCAGCACGGATTCTATGATGAGTATTTTAGCACAGGAATGTGAATAGTTTTACAGTAGAAATTGCATTTTCTTCTGACGGCGTTTTCAGCGGATTGTGAAGATTGTTATTTTTGCTCCAAAAAAATAGTTAATATTAAAAGGTAAGAGTCTTATTTTTTCTTTTTTGTATGTTAATGAAGGCCTTAGAAAACTATTTGACTATTTATTTTTAGTGAACAGTGTATATAATTAATTTTACAGCTAAACATCGCTAGTTAATTAATTAGCTCTAACGGATTAAATTTCTCAAAGTTGAGTATTTTGCTTATGTATATCCCTTAATTTTCAATGTGGTGATTCAAAAATAAATATCGCATGAAAAGAACTGCAGTAAATCATAATGCGGTAGATAAAGGGTTAAGTTGGACATAACTTTTGAAATCTCATGATACATTCTTATCTTTAGATACCTTTTTTTAAGAAATGTCTCTTAAATATTAAACTTTTTTGTACACATATAAAACAATACACAAAATATAACGAACCTATTTTTTTAGTAAAATATTGAGATAGTTTCTTTTAAAAAAAAATTAGAAAACTTTGTAATTTTGAAAATTTCTACTTTTCCCCTTTTTTATACATAAAACTATTTTTTAAGAAACTATGTACTACTTCGGCTAAAAAATAGTTTCACTATATGCACAGGTTTCCTGTATTGAAATATAAAAAATTTAGAATCACACAGTGCAATACTTTTTTTAAAAAGTGTACCTAAATGCAAAAAGTTTTGCTTTGAAAAAAGTGAAAAAGCTAAACATTTTTTAAGGTTTATTTATATTTGTGTCAATTGCTTTTTTCATGTTTTAAGTTTATTTTATTAACGAACATATTAGTGTTAAACACTTTGTGAGGACCTTTATTTCGTGCCTATGGATGTGGAAGGAAGGGGAGGAAGACTAGCCATATCCAAAAACAATCTAGTTATTGATCACACAATTAGCAACGCAATTCAAGTAATTTTAAATAAGAGATGCACCCAATCTAAGAAATATGTAGATAAATAACGAGGTACACGAAGTATGAGAAGACTTTAAATATCGACCCACTTATTTCAGGATCGAATCTACTTTCCTAATTATTTGAGCACTAATTAAACTCTAGTGACCAATCGTCACTTTAATTCTTTCACTTATCAAATGTCTGAAATACACTATAAAATTGAATAATACCTGATCAGTAGCAATCTATCCTCTATCTCCTCTCTTTCTCTCCTTTTAGCTTGAAAACCTAGTGTGTATATATATATATATATATATATAACAGACCTAATTTAAATAATCAGGGTTTCTTCTTCAGAGGGTTGGTTATGAATAAAATATATTTGAAAGACCAAAGGTTTCCCAAAAGGACTTTATTAATGGACGGACACAGATAGAGCCATCACAACTTTTAGATTCAGAAAAATATGCACACTATTTTTTAATACTAAAATTGAAAAATCGATTTTTTCAATGTGTATGATGCTCTCGCTCCCTTATAAGATAAACATACGATTAAATAATTTTAGTAAAATGCTTATATAGGAAAATGAATTAGTTGAATAAATTTTGGTAACCATAAGGGCTTACGAAAAAACTTCTCTTAATACAATCCACGTTTTAACACTTTTACGTGGATGTTAAACAGTACAATTGCATGTGTTTTTAATTTTTTAAACTTAATTTTGTAGCAATTGTTTCCTGAAGGCCTTAAATGCTAAATCTCATTTTCTAAAATTTTTAACTTTTCTGCTACCCACTTTATTTACAAAGGGTGTTCAAATGAAAAGGTACGGAATGACACTGGGTATAAATGAAACTTAATTCAAAGTATACACCATACGCCTGAGCACAACGATTCCCATTGATTAACCAGCCGAAGGAATTCCCATAATTCATGTGGCCTTGAAGATCCGTCCTTTACATCGTCCGAATTGAAACTCTTCCCTTTCAGATTTTTTCAGGAGACTAAGTATACATAAATCACAGGGGACATGTCCGGGCTGTAGGGCGGATGGTTCAAGTTGCTCCCACTTGAAATTGGCCAGTTCCGAATGTGTGAGGATGTGTGAAGGCGTTGTCATGGTGCAGAACCACATCCTTTGTGCGATGAATAGCGGCCGGTTTAATACTTTCCACTGACATAAATCGGATAATGTCTCGCTGTTCTTCATTCGTCGAATTTTGCAATGTTTAAGTCATCATGTCATCACACGCACTGCCTCGTTGAATAGGTGGCGTTACTTTTTGGGCATCCGGACTGTAAAACAGTCCTCAATCCCATGTCTGGATAGTCTGCGATGTTGGGCATGACAAAAGTGTTTACATTCTGCTGAGTGGCATGACGGTGATTGGTCGATCGATGGGATCCGGGAGGCGTGGCTTTGGTTCTTCATCTGGGCGAGAAGTTGTTGTTGGCTTGGGTGAGGCTTAGAGTCTGCTCTGTGATTGGTTGCTGGGTGAAGTCCGAACCCAGAGACTCCTGGCTGCTGAAGGAGCTGGGATATAGAAAATGGGGAGGCACTTGTCCAGCGGGGTAAAAAAATTTAACATTGAAAAAGTTTTAAAGAAAAAAGTGAAATTTTAGCTTACTATAGTGCAATAAAAGATTTATTGCATTAGATTAAGAAAATTAAGGAGGATTATATGAATCAAGAAGAATTCTTCTTGACCTTCTAGAATTGTCATTTAGAAGTATAAGGAATTAAATTGAGCATATTTGAATTATTGGTATCTGGTAGAGCATTAAAAAAGTTGATTGCACTGCCTCGTCAACTGGACGGCGTTCTTTATAAGAGCCTCTGCTCTCTTCTGCGCATGCTCCGATCCACGCCGGAGACTCCATTCGCCTCCCTAGATGTCCCGCTACGTTCTCGCATAGCGACATAAAGTAAATATGTTAACATTTACCTTGTTGCGACATTTCGTATCTTTTCATATAAACACCCCTTGTACTTGATTTAGAAGTATATAATTGAGCATTAGACTTCGAGGGGACTTTACTCCCACACTCTTTACTCGTCAAACATCCACACCTGAACACGTGATTCCATTTAACTAGTCAAACCCTCGGATTGATTGGAATATTCCCAATTACAAACCTCACCCACATGACCTTGAACTATCGTGATCATTTGAAGATTTCAAACACGTATACTATTTAAATTTTAACAAATTTAAACTAAAATGCATTGTTGTGAAAAATTAATTTTAAGTTATCTTCAAAATTGCTTTTAATTTTTTTTTTTTTATTTCAGAAAATTAAAAGAATTATTTCATACATCCAGTGATAAATCATTACTGATTTGGTTTTATTTCTTGGATATAGAATTATCTTTTCCGCCCTATATGTCCTGTTTCATTACATTGTAACAGGAAGAAACGAGATCTCGCCAAAAATTTATTGCACCCAGACATAGAAGAAAAGATAAAAATTTTATTGCAAAGTATATTTTATGTATATAATATACTATCCGTTTTCATTTTAAATTAAGCGAGTGTGTCTTTAAAAAAATACTTTAAGAATTTCTCTTTCAAAAATGATGATTTATTCGCAAATAAAAATTTATTTGAATGTTGTCTGCTTCGTCTGCTGTTATATTATTAGAACTCAACGTATATTTGGTTGATTGGAATGCCTTATGAAATAAAAATATTTCAATAATTATTCTCCTTATTGCCGTTGTATATTTTCAACAATCAAGCCAAATTAATCGAATTTTCTCCCGTAAATACAACCTTTATTTAAAAATAAGTTAGTAAGTTATACTTGTAAACTTCCATATTCATCAAAAAGCCATTATTTTAATACTATTTTTATTAATAGTTATTTTTCGAAAAACTTTAGAGATTATACAGTGGGCGTCAAAAGTGTTCGTACACTTACAATTTTCTATAAAATTTAATGTTTTCGACTAATAAAAATTACTATATCGGAATTGCAATTTTATTATAATATCTGCATGTTGTTCTTATTCAAATAACATAATTATTTTTAAAACATAGCATAACTCTTTAGAATATTACATTTCTTAATTAAGTACTTGGTGGGATATCTTTTAGAGTCCACAACACGCTTTTAATCATCTTGGTATAGATTTCATCAGTTTTTCGTAATTTCTATGTCTGATATTCCTCCACGCTTCTATGATTATTGTTTTTACTTTACGTTTTGTTGTCATGTTTTCTTTTTTAAAACTCAAATTCTCACTGAACTATGTTCTTCTGGGCTAAATCAGGTGTTTTAGGAGGTGTTTTCAGAATCTGGTGACAGTTATAGATATGCCAGAGGCGCACATTGGAGAACAGTCCGCTTAGCGTCATTATCTAATTAAAAATGAAGTCACCTCCAATATCCAAATTTCGGGTGGGTAATTTTAAATTGTTTTTTAAATATTTAAATAGAGCTCATGATTAACATTACCATCAAAAAAGGCCAATTAACCAAATTCTAAAGCCGATGTACACCTTCACATAAGAACACCTGCACCTCCATGATGAAGCATGCAGGAGGAAGCGTTAATATTCCAACTTCTTAGGTTCTCATTTTTTCTACTCCAAACTATTATACACCTATCGGAACCCAAATTTTTAATTTTCTGTCGTTTCAACCAATTTGCTGTCAATTTTGAATTTTCTGAAACTTAATCCCAAGAATCTAGATTGGAACAGTGAAGTATGAAGGTGGAGGAGTTCTTGTGTGGGGATGTAAATCTGCTCCAGAATTAGGTTATTTATTATTATATTTTGATGGCATTGTGATTGATGTGAGTTCTGTTTAAATATTCCAAAAAACAATTTAAAATTATCCACCCAAGATTTGGATACAGGAGGAGACTTCGTTTTTTTAACACGATAATGGCACCAATCGCACTGCTCTTAATGTACGTCACTGGTGTCTCTATAAATGTCGCCAAATTCTGAAAAACCTTCTAAATCATCTAATTTAAACCCATTAGGTGAGAATTTGAATTTAAAAAAAGAAAACATGACGCATATAAAAAAATAAATTATAGTTTAAAAAACTCGCTTTTATGGATAATCGAACTAAAAAATAAAAAAAATAATTCTTAATATAAGAATAAAATGATTTACGAGAAAATTAATTTCATTGGGATTAAAGAGCGGGGTGCTCAAGACCAATTGTGAAAATTTCTTACTAGTTCTATTCTGAAATCTGATTTAAAATCAAAATGTTACAAAGCACCCCCCTCCCCCTTTTCCACAATGACATCAATTTTCTCTAAATCTTTTTTATTCTTTTTAAGAGCTATTTTTTATTTTTTTTTAGTTCGATTAACCATAAAAGCGTTTTTTTATTTTTAATAAAATAATTTATTTTTAATTTTTTTTGGTTAAATTTTTAAAAAAAGCATTATTTTTTTTTTCTAAACTATCATTTATTCATAAATTTTTTTTTTTTAAATTTTGGCCCCAAACCAACAAATTTTCAACCCCTGGTTAAAACAAATTTTTTTTTTATACAAGTCTTTTTTTTTTTTTTTTCAAAAAATTGGTCATTTGTTTTTATTATGGTAAAAATTGTGACGCAAAAAAAAATTTTTTTGCTTTTGGGTTACTCTTAATCTTTTATCCCAAATCCCGAAATGGGTCTGAAATTTGTCACCAAATATGGAAATGGTATATGGAATTATGCCAAATCTGGGAAAAGGTATAATGAATTAGTCCCAAATTTTAAAAACGTTTTTCCTGATGATTCCGACAGGGCAATGGAACAAAAAATGACATTATTGTATTTTACCGATCCTTGATAAGGGAAAAAAAAATCTGACCATTTAAATGGGTAAAAATTTAGTTCAAAAAATTCCGTTACATCAAATTTAAACTTATAAAAGCGCGTTAAAAAAAAAACGTAAAAATAAAACATTAAAAATAAGCGGGGGGGAACATCGATGTAGAAAAGAAAAAAATGGTGAAATCCCCTATGACCTTTAAAAAATTGTTTTGGACGCTAAAAGGTATCCTACTAAATACTTAATTAAGAAACATATTATTTAAAGCCACACACATTGAGATTTTTTTTAAGTCTAGGAATAGTTTGTCACGTAACTTTTTAGTAGTTTTTTTTATTTTAATTTTCTTTAAATAATATAATTATGCTATGTTTTAAAAATTGGTTATGTTTTTCGAATAAGAAAAAGTTACAAATATTATTTAAAAAATTACAATTCCGATATATTAATTTTTATTTGTCGGAAACAATTGAATTTTAGAGAAAATTGTAAGTGTACGAACACTTTTGATGCCCACTGTATGTAACAAATGTTTATTTGAATTGTAATGTATAAAATATTAAGAACATTATCTGCGCAGAGTACATGTAAAGATAAAAAAAACTTATCCATATGTGAATCAATAAGAATATTTTTTTAAAAATATTAAGTCGTATATTCTCGTATATTTTATTCTGTAATATTAACGTAATCATACTTAAAAAAATAAATTTTGATAAAAAGTTATATTAAAAAATGACAATTATTTTTAATTCCTTAGCTCTGCTAACGAAATCGTCGGCATTATTCATAAATATATATGGATTATGCAGAAACAAAAACCGAGAAGAAAAGCAAGAAAAATAATCGTCTGTAATTATCGCACATTATTGTTTCAAACATTAAAAATAAATGGTTTACATATAGATCAAAAAAAAATGGGAATAAAATTATACTGAATCAATAAATGTAATTAGTTATAATTATTCCATTTTTTCCTCACTTTTATTTTTTCTTAGGTAAAATCAGTTCTGTGTGGATGTATACGTATCATCTATAACAGTGATTCCTAAAGTGGTCCGTATAGACCCAGGGTCTATGACGATCTGCAAGGGGTTTGCATCAGAAAAAAAATAATTTGAGGGTCTATGAAGTGTAAATGGGGGTCTACGATAGGGTCTCTCAATAAGCCAGATCGTGTGACTTTAACTTTAAAAGAAAATTTAATCTAAGGGAAACCAAATTTTACCTATTTAATAGATTTATCTATACTAAATAGGCAGCATGAATTTTATCTAAGCATAGTCCATTTCAGCGTTTCTTTCCAGAATTGAGTTAAAGAGGTATAATATTGGACGTCGCGATTCTCTCAATTTTGTCACAGATAATCTGTCAGGACGTTTTAACCTACGTTCAACTTTTAAATACCTTTATTCACATTTTGAAGCTAGGTTTGAGAATGGTTTGACTATTTTAATACCACAGTAAGCAATGAATTCATATGGTCACTTCGAAAAAAAATTTCATATTAAAATAGGAACTGATCGGATTAGACCAGTGCTTCTCAAACTTTCAATACTTGAGACCCAATTTTCAGTCATAATTTTCTTCGCGCCTTCCTTCCCTTTCCAAGCAATAGCAATGTATTGAATTCAATAATAATTTACTTGGATGTAAATATACAATACGAAGTTTTAGTTACAAACCGTACAAATTATCAAAATAAGTATTAAATTTTTTATATAATTTTATACATGACAAGCCCATGGGATCACTGTTAATTGTTAAACTTGTTCTTAACTTGGCATTGTTAAATTAGTTATCAAATACAGTATACAGTACTGATACATTTGTAAACATATTATATCAGTGTAAATGTGTATTTTATTTTTTATTAAGTAAGAATGTATTTTGTTTTGTTTCCTTTCAGGAAATTAATAATATTTTAAAGTAATGTTTTATTTTCGACTTTTATTTGCGCCCCCTTGTTGGGTTATCATGCCCCCTAGGGAGCGCGCCCCACAGTTTGAGAAACGCTAGATTAGGCCCTAACAAAGATCTTAAAATTAAGTTTAAAAACGGATTTCAGCAATTTTGGCTTCAAAAAGACATACCTGCTCTTTGTTCCGAATTATGGAACATCGGGAGATAGTTTTTAATTGATTTTCCTAATGAAGAGGAGCTTTAGCGAGTTTGACAATCTCAAAAACAAAAAAATGAAAAAACTGGACACAAGTAACTAAGAAGATTTAGGGTTAAACTTTACTAGATTGATATTGAATGTTGAAAATTTGTTATTAAAGCATCCCTCCTGTTAAAAGCAATTATTTGTAGTTCAGTTATTTTATGTCATAATTATTTAATGCATTAAATAAATTTTAATTTAATTAATTAACATATACTTCTTAAATTTTAAACACTATACTTTACTACAGATAGAAATTTAATTATTTAAAGTCAGTAGTAGTACCAGCTGTCAAAAAACATTTAAGCTTGATAAATCATCAAAAATTTATTAGGGAGCAGGGTCTACCAAACACCAAAAACATGATAAGGGGTCTATGAGACAAAAGTTTGGGAACTTCTGATCTGTAACATATCTTTAACGTCAAGGTTTGAAATATTATATCGTTTGAGTTATATTTTTATCAGCAGATATTCTGTAATCATTTTCTGTCAAGCTCTGCTGTAAATTTGTTTTCTGTATCATTATCTAAAACTAATCCAGGAAATTTATTTTTAACTTTTTTGATCTATTTTATTTTATTTTTAAAAATTCAAATTTAATCTAAAAGCAAAAGCTTTTTTCTGATGAATTATACACAAGTTCCGAAGCACTTATTTTTCTATTTTAATAACTTAACATATAAAGCATAACTTTTCGTCAGTTTTTGCTTACAAATAGAAAGAATTTAATATACCTTCTCGAAAACTATTTTGTTGTGTAAGTATTTGATTTTATTTTCATTAGACACATTGGTAAAAAAACTTGAACTTTCAATCGTGGTGTTTTATCAATTCAAAAACATTTTAAATGGTTTTGTTTTTTTTCTCTTATTGATATAACAAAAAATAATTAATATATCACTATACCTATATTCTATGAACCAATAGAAATAAATTATATTTCGTATTTTATAGCTATGCTACATACTAAATTCTAGAATTAGTTTTCAAAGTAAACATATAAGAAATGAATTATTTCAAATATCTGATTGATTGATTGATTGATTGAATATTAACGTCGCACTGTTCAGTTACACGAGGGCTTTTGGCGACGGACCACGTATTTTGGTTACTGGTCAAGTGACATGGACGACACCTGAGCTGGCACTCCCTCTCTAACTACACACCACACCAGCAGGGAGAACGTTTGAAGTTCTCAATAGATTTAATGCATAGTCGCTGCCCCTTTTCACGGCGGGTCTTTAGTGGTACGGGGCTCGAACTCGTGACAAAGCAAGGTACGATCCGATACCTATGCCACTCGGTTACTGCAGCCGCTTTCAGATATCTGAAAAATACTGCAAATTAATTTTTATTAAAAGATGAGTTAATTTTAATTTTTATGTAACAACTTTTAGTAATTTTTTTTCTTTTCTACAAAATTTATTTTATGTAAAAAAAATTATTTTATCCTATGTAAAAAAGAGAGAATACTCCCCAAAAATTCCCAAAACAATATCTTTCAAACTTTTTTCTAATCTTTTTTAGAAAAATAACTAATGTTTATCTGGTTTGTCATTTACATTTTTTACGTCGCATTCAAATACCCAACTGCAATTTTTAAAACAATACAAACAAAAACCCATATTAATCTGCATACAAAGTAGACATTCAAATTAAACCTTTTTTCTTTTGCAGAACAACCTCATTACATTTTTTCTCGTTTTCATGTTCTTCCATTTGTAACCACAACAAGATTCTTTCTCTTGTAACTTGTTAAATTGTTCCCACTTGAAGGCTAGTTTACTTTAAGCATTTCGGCAACAGTCTCTATAGCCTTTTTATTTTGACTCCCCTCCTTTTGGTTATTTTAAGAGCTCGTCTGCGTATTTTTCCAGAAGGCTTTTAACTTTTCTTTTTCGTCGTATTAACTTTCTATTCCCTTGTTGACGTAACATTTCAAGATCATTTATCAAGCTCTAAGGCAAGTGTCCCCTCACTACAACTGGGGGTTTGAATTACGCCAGGTTCAATTGAGCTTTTTAAAAATATAATGATCCTCTCGGTATACTTCTTTTTAATTCTTGAGCTAAAACTTTTAAATTTTTAACGTAGTACATGCTCAAATGTAAAGTTTAAAGTGATAAAATTTGTAATTAGTTATTGTAACTTCATATTTTCGTTTAAAAAGTTCTGCTTTTAAAATTGAATTTATTTGTGGTGACTTTTTAACTAAATTGAGAATTAAGACTTATATTGGAAGTACTTATTTTTTAAACTATCAAGTGTTATATTATATTTATGTAGAAATAAACACATATAGTAACAACGTTCTTTAGAATTTAGGCATTAGAATAATTGTTTCACCACAAAACTTTGAATTTAATGAAAATTTCTCACAAAGTAAATTTTTTTGACTAATATATCCTTCTAATACAGATTTGAAGTTGCCAGTGGTTTCAGATATTTAGGCTCTGAATTGAACACACTAAATGAGTTGACCCCAGAGGTTCGCTATTGAGTCACGACTGGTAACGAATGTTTTTATGAACTTCAAAAATATTTAAAATCTAGTTTAATCAGCAGCAAATCAAAACTACTAATTTACAAATCATTGATAAAGCCCGTTCCCACATATGCTGCAGGAACGTGGAGCGTAACCAAGAAGGGGACAGAGGAAACTTGCTATATTTGAAAAGAAGGGGGTATGGCAGAAGTATTTTTGGAGTTTAAGGTATCCGACTATGTTCCGGAACCGTGATTTTAAAAAAGCGCATAAATGGATAATTTTCATGATATTTAGTGTCACTTAAATTAGAATATATGTATAAAATTGTTTTAAGGACATTTTGAGCAAAGAAAATTATTTAAATACAATATTTTGGCAAAAAATTAACTTAGAACCTTAGTATTTCTTTTATAATAACCTAAAATAATAATATTGTGTGTGTGTGTGTGTGTGTGTGTGTGTGTGTGTGTGTGTGTGTGTGTGTGTGTGTGTGTGTGTGTGTGTGTGTGTGTGTGTGTGTGTGTGTGTGTGTGTGTGTGTGTGTGTGTGTGTGTGTGTGTGTGTGTGTGTGTGTGTGTGTGTGTGTGTGTGTGTGTGTGTGTGTGTGTGTGTGTGTGTGTGTGTGTGTGTGTGTGTGTGTGTGTGTGTGTGTGTGTGTGTGTGTGTGTGTGTGTGTGTGTGTGTGTGTGTGTGTGTGTGTGTGTGTGTGTGTGTGTGTGTGTGTGTGTGTGTGTGTGTGTGTGTGTGTGCTTATATAAAGTACAGACTACTCAGAGAGTCTGAACTATGATTTTGAAAAAAATTTACATTATTTTGAGAGTTATTTCCAATTTAATTAATTTTCGGCGTTTTTTTTCTTATAATTTCTCCCCTCTGTTATCGGAAAACATGGATAAACCCACTTCTAAGTTATATATTTCAAAAATTCTAGTTAAGCCTCTGTACAGAGGTCTGAGCTATATACGAACAAAATATTATTATTATTATAATAGAAGCATTTTTTCTAAGGGAGAATGTTTTGAAAATGGGTCATTCTATGTTCATTTTGTCAAAATATTATTACTTAAGCCATTTTTATTGTAATAATATTCTTAAAGAACTTTAATTTTATATATACCTTGTCTAATCTAAGTGACACTAAATATCATAAAATATTATCCATTTGTAAACAGTAAAATCACGGTTCCGAACGTATTCGAATACCTTAAAATTGATTATATGTGGAGAAAAAGAACCAATTTAGAAATCTATAAACTTCCTAAAGAATCAAATATTGTTAAATTCATTGCAATACAAGGATTAAAATGGGAAGGACACCTGATAAGATTGGCCGACAATCGATGCACAAAAAAGAACTTGGTGGATAGACCATATGATACTCGAAAAAGAGGAAGACAAAGACAGGTGGATCCATTGCCAAGATAAAGATCTGAACACTATTAACCCCTTGCGTACCAGGCAGCGCTTTTTAGTATCCACAGAAATCCCTGATTTCTAGGGATATTGACCTTGACGTTATGATGAACACATTTCTTTTTTCCTTTTGGCGCTGACAGAGGCACACATTCGTTCGTGTTTCGTTTCGAATTCAGGACATAGCTGGTGCGATGAAACAATTTTTTTCTAGCAGAAGCATACATTTGTCGTTGGATTCCAACGAAAGTGGTACTGAATGAAAATATTTGCAGAACACAGATGATTAAGACAGTGACATTGATACGGATTAATCTATTTGTGATGTAAAGATGAAGAAATGAAACAAGAATAATAATACACTTATATACATATAACGCATGTAGAAAAACTTTTTGTTGCAAGGAATATTAAGAGCAATTTCACATAGATTTGTAATTTTATTTTTCCTATTTTTTTCAAATTTTTGTAACTCAGACATTTGTAACTTAACTTTTGTAATTTTATACAATCGCAATAAAAGAAAATCTACTTTATAATGTTACCTGCGCTGGTTACAATGCGTGTACACTTAAATAAGCCATGTATCCACATGAGGTTACAATGGAATTTTGTTCTATTCATACCCTGTAACAACTAGTGGATACATGCTATGCAAGAGGTTAATGTCAGAAACTGGAAAAGACAGGCCAAGAACACAGGGCAGCCTGGAATGGAATTCTTAGGAAGGCCCACCATGAGCTGTCATGCCATTGAGGAAGGAAAAATCCTATTAATTTATAAATAAACATGAATACAAATACTGTCCGAAAATAAGCTTACGGCTTAAGCAAATTTTGTAAACAGTTGAAGCCGTCATTTTTATCTCATACAATTAAATTTTAACTTCTTTCCTGGCATACTTAAGAAAAATATTTCAAACATATTCAATAATATGTCTTTAACTTAGACATTTCACTCTCTGATATGTCTGCACAGCATTATAATTGCTTTGAAGCAAATATATACAGAGTGATCCCGAATTCATGGTACAAACTTTAAGGGTAGGTACAGGACATTTTAACAATAATTTATTGTACAGGAATGTATGGGTCCAAGTGACGCGGTGAGGCACAAATACAAAAAATAAGAGACGAATAGAAAGACAAAGTGTTTATTGAAAGAGTCGTTGACAAATGTGTAAATGTTTACAATAACTGTTTAAAATTGCGTTCATCAGTAGTGATACATGCTTGACAGATTCGGGGAAGCGATTGGAGTACACGTTCAAAAATGCCAGGTATTTCACTTACAGGTTCAGCAGCCAGTGGCGTAACGTACACCCCCGCATTGTGAGGGGACTGGGTTCTAAGGGGCCCAAACCTGGTGCCAAAAAAGTACCCCCCTTTTGAAAAATCCAACTCGGGGCCCCAAAAACCTGACTTCGCGGGGGCCTGTAATGACCGCCCCTTTCAAACTCTAGGTGGCAACGCGGACTGATCCGAAGTACTGCGAATGTGTGAGTGCCATGCGAGAGTCAGTCGGTGATTACCTCTCGACGAGAGAGGTCAAGATTTTGTGTACTCCATCCGTGAACGTTGTGTGAAGATTTGGAGTTAGGGATTATACCTTTCGACCAGAGCGGTCGATTTTGTGTGCTTCACCAGTGAGCGCAGTGTGGAGATTGGGATTCAGCGATTACCTCTCAAAGAGAGAGGTCAAGTTTTTGTGTTCCATCAGCGAGCGTAACGGATTATTTCTCTACAAGTGTCATGAACTCGAATTTGAACGATTTTTACTTAAAACGTATATAAATAGTGTAAATATTTAATGTCTGTGAATTTTCTGTGTGTGAAATAAATTCCCCATAAAAAAAAATAGAAATACAAATTTGTTCTTTGTTTTATGAGTAATTGTTATTAAGGTACTTTTCCGTTTCGCAGCGCAAATCTAACAACACAGGCTTTATTGACGACAACATACAAAAAATGTTAGTTCTCTTTAGTTTCTCATCTGTTTTTGATGTATTATGAAAAAGGCATTGCTAATAAGAAAAGACCAAGCATTGTTTTGCAAATGTGATGGTATTCCGTTTGGCGTGGGTTGTATCCTCTTTGGCGACTTTATCGCATGCACCGGCGAAAAGGCAAAGAACCGTAATTTATATAAAATGGCTCTCTAAGAGTACAAAAGATTTATATTGAATAAAAAATTATGTTTTTAGTAGTTAAATACACTATTTCCCAACAGTGGGGAAAGAAATATTTAGTAATATTTTAATTAGCTCAATAAGTATAATTAGAAAAACAAAATGTGCATTCCAATAAATTTTATAAAATGTTACATAGTAGTATTATGAAATAAAAAATATTTACATTTTATACTTTTTCTTTAATTATTAAGTAAATAAATCTGTTGCAAAGAATCAACATATATAAATAAATCATACCTTTAATATGTAAATAAATCCGTCGAATAAAAATTAATTTTTAGTAATAAGTACCTAAAGAATAAAAAAAACAATAAGAACAAGAATAGAAAGTAGAAATAACCATAAGAACACAAAAATCGGAATGTAAAGAAAAGTTTCAACATTTTAAAAAAGTTCCAAAGATTCAAGAGAAAACTTGCAGTGAATAATAAGAATAACAGCACAAGAATAATAAGATTTTTAAAAAAC
>BMAV01021781.1:0-54901 GCA_019973955.1 Trichonephila inaurata madagascariensis
TTTTACTGAGTTAAGGGATAATTTTTATTTTATTTCATCTATGACCATGCTTTTTGCTTACATTCTATTATTAAAAGAAACAAATTGATAGCAAAATTTATACATTTGATTACTTGACTGACAAAATTTCCTGTTAAAATTTTGTACATTTTTCTCCAATAATTGAGTTTTATAGTGCAATGGGCCATGACTGGGCCACTCAAAAAAGGCCAGTGGGCCGCAGGTTGAGTATCGCTGCTCTAAGCCATCTCAACCGCTACATTTTATAGATGTGTTAATTTTCTCTTGAGGGCTGAAAATATAAACAAATTTCAAACAGGTATAATTCTTTTAAATTTAAATTAAATAATTCTAATCTTTTACACATTATTTATAAAGAAATGGGGCTTCAGAAAAGAGTAAAATGTTTAAAATATAATCATAATTTTAAAAATTATAAGCATAAGAAAATAAGAAACATTTTCATAAGAAATATTAATTATGTTTTATGTTGCGCATGCTACTTTCTAAAATAGTAGTTTTAACTATACTAGGTATAAGTTGATTTATAAAGTTAAATGTATCCTTATTACACTGTAAAATTTTTATATAAATTGAATAATAAATTATATTTTTTAAAAAATAAAAAAAATTACATTTTCAAATTTAAAAAAAAAAAATTTCAATATTTTTTAAATAGTTTGAAGTACAAAAGATATATTATTCTTAAATGATGTAGGATTTAAAGAGTATAGATACATTTTATAATTATATAAAGTTTTATACGTCAGAGGCTACTATTTTAGAAAATAGAGTGCGCAACGCAAAAATTATGTAATATTTATTACGGAATTTTCATATGCTTATAATTTTTAAAATTATAAGTATATTTTAAATATTTTGTCCATTTTTGAAGCCGCAATCCTTTATAAATAATGTGTAAAAGATTCGAATGATTTAATTTAAATTTAAAAGAATTATAAAAATTTGAAAACTGTTTAAATTTTCACCCCTCTAGACAAAATTAACACCCCTGAGACCCCTTACATGATGAAAAAATTCTAACTCACTGTCCTTCAATGGAATTGGAAACTAATTCACCCGATAATTTCTTGTACTTAACCTTGTTCCGTTAAAAGAATTATTCAATTAGTATTGTTGTATCTAAATGAAGATCACAACTCATATTGGAGGAAGTCGGTTCACATCTTTATAAAAGATATCGCAATAGAATATTTAGTTGCCAATATTTTCTCAGAGGAGTACACGTCCAATAAGTTTTCCATTGTTTGAATAAAACACAAAGAGAATATTTCTCAAATGGCTACCTTGGATATCTTATAAATTTTAATTAATACACAACAGATTTAAAGTTGTATAATATTTATTTATTTATATATTTTTATTCTTTGTATCCGAATACAAAATATTACTCTCTTATAACTATGCATTGCAAATACACAAATTTATTAGTTTATGATATGGTATTTAAGAAGAATGTGGAATACGTAATTATGTATAAATTTGTAAACTTCAGCATAATTTAATCTGGAAAGAGATTTTGCAAGAAACTTTTGAACAAAATTACTTTATATATTTAAACAAAATTTGTTTGTATATATTTTAAATATTTTGTTCATTACTTAAAGTTTTATTTAATTCTATAATTTAATAAGAAAGAAAAGTTAACTATTGCTCGATCTCCATTTTTCTATTTGAATACAAGGATCTCATCCTTGGCTTATTATTTATTTTTGTAATAAATGCATTGTGTTTGTGTTAAATATACTTAAGAAAATGCAAGCTATATTTTCAATGATTCCCAGAATAATGATGAAAAATTTTATGCGTGTCAAATACTATTACACAGTTTTTCTAAGTATAGAAGCTTCAATTAAACCTTGCACAAAATGCAGTGGCTGATGAATTTCATAGATGTGATAAATATTTTTTACCTGATTCCCGAAAGTTTATTTCATCTCTCTTTCACAACAGTTGATTATTCTCCTGAACAGAGTGTTGCCACTCACAAATAAGGAAATAGTTATCCCCTTAGTTTCTCCTCACTTCTTTTCCAAGTAATGGTAATTGGACTATAAATTCTATATTTCTACACTTTTAAGAATCTATAAATAATTTCGCTTTAAGTTCGCCCTTACTATGGTGGCTAGTAAATTCAATTAAAACAAATAATCTTCACAAAATCTTAAAAAAATTACTATTTTATTTTTTTATATCAATCAAACATTATTTGGATAGAGTATTACCATTTACAAATAATGAAATAGCTTCAGAAAATAGTTACCATTCACATAAAAATTGAGCAAATATACGATTTTAACACAGTTTGAACAATTTTTTTTATCCTCAGGTTTACAAATGAATGCCTTAACTCAATCTATTTAGTTCAAATACTAGAATTTTTCTTATATCATCACCAAGATGTATATATATATGTATTTAAATTTTGACATTGAAGATAATTGTACTAAAAATATGATTGACGAAGATTTCCTAACCATATTCGTGTCAATTATCTGAGAAGAAAAACCAATGGTGAACAGAAGAAAATAAGAAAATGACGGCCACTGGATCTCCAATAATCTAACCAGTTTGTAATAATTTACAAACCAATGAGAATAGTTAAGTATGAAACATTTTAATCTAGGGATCAGGCGACAATTACTTCTATGAACTCAAACATTTCATACATAAGATTGCTACCACGACAGCTTAAGACATCTTTTCTGAAAATTAATTTCCATTAATTTCCACAGACACATTCCAAAAATCCAATAATAACATTTATTTAAATTGTCAGTAAATTCGTACCATTATATTCAAAACCCTTCAAGCGTTTTAAGTTTAATAACTGAATAAATTATTCAGTTGCATGCGAAAAGGAATGTGCCCTAACACTTCATAACGCTAACGATCTCTTTCGCTTTTTTTTGTTTACATTCCCTGTCTTCCATTGACAGTGTTCCGGAATTTTTAAAGTAGTCTGTAGAATTCTCTGAGGATGAAAAGGGATTTAGAAAAGGAGCCTTGGAGTGCCCCAAGGGTGAACAAAGCGTCAAGATGCATTTGGAATGTATTGGGTGTCAGGCTTTTCACATTTGTATCACGAATCGAAAAGATTCTTCAATGGTTTCTTGTTCGGAAAGGTTTGTGTCAAGAACTATCATTAAAATGCAAGGAGTTTTTGCTGTTTCTGTTTTTCTTTTTTGTCAGACAGAATTTGTAGAAGAGGATGCGGAACTTTAAGAAATAAGTTCCCTTTTTTCTGGTTTTTCTGTTTGGCTGGCACTTTTCCTTCGAGAAAAATCAAATGATGTGTCATTTTAATGGATCAAGCTGAATTTTTCTTTGAATATGTTATAACACGTTTGTAATTTGGAAAAAATTGAAAATAATAGTAAGTGGAAACACATGTTAACTGCACATGTAACCCATTTTTAATCAATTAATAGATTATCATACTAATCCCTGCGTTTATATAACTGAGTTTTTCTTAAAAAAATTATGAACTTTCTATGAATGAAAAAAGGAAATAGAATCAAGAGAATAAAACGCGAACTCTATGTTGTAAATGTAAATAAATTTAAAAAATTAATCTAAAATTGACTTTTTATAAGGAATAAAATGTATTTAAAAACACAAACAGTTATACAATATATTCATTTTTCAGGATTTCTCCTAGCAGTGGGACGAATTTTATTTTTAATTTTTTCATCCTATATATCATTAAAATAAAAGTAGTTTTTAGTTCAGTCTGCTTTATAAACGCTTACATACTACTGAATAACAATTTGCAATCTGTAGGCATTTCTTTTTTTTTATGCTACTGCGGAAAATATAGCATATGGATTTCCGATCAACTTAGAAGATTATTTCAAACAAAACGAAGGTCAAATATTGTTAATTTACAAGTAGTTACGCTTCATATAAACTGAATCGATGAAATATTTGGAAAAGAATAAAATTGTGTGTATTTTATTTCTATATTTCTTAACCACACATTTTGAAAATATGTTTTATAAACCAGAAAAATATACACATCCTACATTTTCTAGTTTTATATATATATACCAAAATAACTTCTGAAATGAAGTATAAAATTTTCTATTTGAATATAAGAGCACAAACTATTGTCATGACTAGTATCACTCCACTCGTTTACTTTGTGTATGTGTGTATATACCAGCTAAAAAAGCCAGCTAAAATGTTGCTTTTATTTTGAAATTAAAATTGTTAGCAATAAATAAAGATTATCAATACGCATTTAATTAACTTACTGACAAAACTATACGCTTCATTTGCCTTAGTTTAAGCAAAAATAATTAAGATTTTTTAAAATAAAAACTTGATACTTTTGATTATGTTAATGTTCACATAATGAAAGTTTTGTTCTAAAATAACATGAACTCTCAGTAGAAATATCTTCTAGTTCATTACACACTTCATCATCAACTATCAATATTAATTGAGATTATTATTTTTATGTTGCTTAAAATTTGTATAAGAATGAAAAATTTCAAACTCATGATGAGAAAGCAATTCATTCTATTATTAAATTCTTCTTTCCAGGAACGATTTACAACTACCAGCCAAGACTGTCTCAGTAGGCTTACTTCATCTTGATCTATTCGATGATATATCCTACATTTTTTAATTGCTTAATTTAATTGATCAATATCAATAAAAAAAAAGAACTGTTCAAGTTAAACTTTTCAAAGAATTTTCAGCTTAGTACCATTTCTACATAAAACCCCCAAGGTATTGGAATATTAAACTCCTTGATTTGGGTTAAGAATTTTACAATCCTGCATTCAAAAGTAAAATCCCTAAGGTATACGACTACGTTCGGAACCGTGATTTTAAAAAGGCGCATAAATGGAACATTTTCATGATATTTAGTGTCATAGATTAGACTACATGTATAAAACCTTTTTAAGGACATTTTGAGAAAAAGAAATTATTTAAATACAATATTTCGACAAAAAATTAACTTAAAATAATCTTTTTTCAAAATATTCTCCTTTATGAAAAATACTTCTATTATAATAATATTTTGTCTGTATATAGCTCAGACCTCTGTACAGCGGTTTAACTATGATTTTTGAAAAATTCACATTATTTTCAGAGTTACAACCATTTGAAATAATAATCGGCGTTATTTTCTTAAAATTTCTACCCTCTGTTGTCGTAAAACATGGATAAACCCACTTCTAAGTTATATATTTCAAAAGTTCTAGTTGAGCCTCTGTACAGAGGTCTGAGCAATATACAGGCAAAATATTATTATAATAGAAGCATTTTTCACATAAGGAGAATATTTTGAAAATGGGTCATTCTATGTTCATTTTGTCAAAATATTGTACTTAAATAATTTTTTATTGTGATACTATTCGTAAAACAATTTTATATACATTTTCTAATCTAAGTGACACTAAATATCAAAAATATTATCCATTTATACGCTTTTGCAAAATCACTGTTCCGTACGTAGTCCGATACCTTGGAATCTAAATCTGATAGGATTATTCTCCAATAATATTTGCAAAGAAATCCTCGAGTTTATTATTGACAAAATTATATTTAATCTACCGAAAATTGATATGAATGGAGTACTTATAATCCATTGCAATATTTTCTTGAACTAAGTCCATGAAAGTGAGATAAAAACCCAATAATAAATATATTTTCACATTTTCTAAGACTCTCCCATACAATGGATGTTGTGACGACTATTCCTAATCCTTAGCCAATTGCAATCGGAAATAACAGTATTGTCTTTGTTCTACCTTTCTAAGCAATCATCGTAACGTGATTTTCATTTGTTCCTCCAAGGAACATAGCATGACGGTATAATCTGGTGAAGACCCGGGGTCAGTAAGCTGTCCATGGGAGGAAAACTTAAGGACCTAAATCCTCTGAAGGGGGTGGGAAGGACAAAGGACAGCCTCAGGATAAGTCGGATCGATGATAATAGGGATTCCCTTTTTCCCTTGTCAGGATTCGGTTTGTGAAGCCTTTGAAAGTCTTCGGTCAAACAATTGGCTTTTGGAAGAGAACATCAACGAGATGCAAGGGTTGAGATTTGTTCCTTTTCTTTCCTGGGGAGTCTAGAAGGCTCTGTTCCTGCAGGCTATGTCCTAATCAGGGGAAGTTGGACATTGTTAATACTAGAATAGCATCTTATTTGTTACATTTATCGAAGTATCCTATTGAATAGCCGAATGGAGTAAAAAATAGTTATTGAGAACAGTTTCCCAAAAATAGATAGTATATTATATGTACGTTTTGTTTATAATTCAATTTTTTTTAAAAAAACAAAAGGGTGAAAAAAATGTTTTTTATGACTTTCAAGTATAAAGATATGATTTTTTGGAAGAGATGTGTGTGTTGCGTAATGTGCACACAAAGCTATGACTCAAATCATTTTAATATTAATTTAAGACTACAAAGAGTATTTATATTACTATATTTTTTTTCACTAGAAGTTTGTTATCATTATGTGTGTGCGTTAAGAGTTTTCAATCCCTTGTTATTTTTTCCATCCCGGGATTAGGATTGAACTATGTATGTAAAATATTTACACATTACATATTAGTTGAAATTGCATAATAAAACTTAAGGCATAGTTAAAAAAATTGACTTAATATTATTATTAGTTGAAACAAATCAAATAAATACTTAATTCATCATAAAAACAGTACATAATGAAATTTTTTAAAAGAAAAAAACATTTCTTTTTTTTTTGTGTTTTTGTAAATAAGCTTTTAAAAAACACAGTTCGTCCAGTCTTTCACCGTTCAAACGGCCTCTTATACTTTTGTTGCAAATTGTGCTGCCGAAGAAAATGCTCATTCAGATTCTACACTAGTAGACTTTATCGTCACTAAATAGTACATTCATTCCAGGTAGTCAACACGTCTCCTTCCATTTTCAAAACAGAGAGGCATTTCTTTTAATTAAATGAAATAGGCTGCATTGCTGCATATCCCTCTTTGGTAACTTTATCTAGTTCTGCTACATTTAATGGTTTTTGTGTAGAAATGATTCAATAATTGAATCAAAATGTGAATCAATTCCAAGTGTTACCTCATTTAAAATAGAGCATGAACTTTTAATAAGGCAGTGGAATTTGAGGCGTCAAGTCTTTCAAGCAGGTCTCCTATTAACGTACGGTATTTAATTGAAGAAGAAACTGTGGCAAAATCTATTCCTGAGACGTTGCTCATACCATTGTGTAAGTATTTCAATAAAGCATTTAAATCTGTGCGAAGTTCTCCCATACGAGAAATACTACATATAATATTTTCCTTACAGCACTAATAATTGAACAAAAATAAATTCTACGTAAATATTTCATAAGAAAATACAGTCGGACCTTCTATATAACGAAGTCGCTAAGTCCTGAAAAAAGTTCGTTACATGGAAAATTCGCTATATAGAGGTTCATCTTTTAATATACTTCATAAACTACATAAAACAAATTTTAAATTCAAAAACACTATTTATTAAAAAAAAGTAATTATACACACCTTTTTAAAATTTAATATATGTTTTTTTGTATATCTTACCCACCAAAAAAAGAAAGAAAACTACAAGGAATGCAAGAAAAAAGAATGTCACTGTATTTTCAATATTAAGAAAATAATTTTATACTAAAATTAATCAATTTTAAGGATATTTTATAATTCAACGCATACAAGTAATATTAAATATACATTATTTTACAATTAGAACACGGGGACACGGGGCAATTCCACTGAGGGTGAAAGAGGATATTGAAGAGGTTTCTAGTGAACTGCGCAATGGGGGTTAAAGGTTGAACTTCATGGATGAAATGTCCAGAACTCGTTGGCTCTCGGCGAGTTAGGATCTAATAAAACCAGTTCAAGATTTATGACCTCCATAAAATGTGTTAAAGAAAGAATAACTTGAAATTTTTTCAGAAATACTCTAAAAAAGGGAGAACAAAAAATGAATCACAAAAGAAAAAGTTCGTTGTATAGAAAATACACTTCGATATAGAGAGGTTATTTTACGAAGAAAATCGTGAAGTATTCAAGGTTCCAGAAAAAGGTTCGCTATATAGAAAAATTCGTAATATAGAGGTTCGACTGTATAAATTCTCTAAGAATTAAATTCTTAGAAAAATTTCAAAACATAATGTAAACAAAAATTAAATCAAAGGATTAGCTCTTTAATTTCCGGGATTTAAAGGAACTCCAGGATCCTGGGATTCCTGAATGCCAGGATCTCGTGGCTGCTAACTCAAGTGCGGGCGACAAAAACAAACATTTAAAACCAATATGGATAAATAAATGCAATTACCTGTGAACCATTATTCCTAGTAACCCAGTGCTTTTCAAACTTTCAATATTTGTGACCCAATATTCAATAACAATTTTCTTAGCGACCCCCTCCCCTCCATACAATAAGAATCTTTTAAATTAAATAATACTATACTTTAACGTTAAAGTTACAAAACGACTTTATCATTTTATTAAGTTCCACCGGCGTATATAAGTGCCTCGCTTAGCCAAAGTGTTAGTTGACCCAGACGTATATATGCGTCTTTTCGAAGCACGATCTTTTCTGTGCACTGTATCGATAAAGTTATTCCAAAGGTTTTGGAATGCAAAGGATCTAGACAGTGTTGGTAAAGAATTTATTTATTTCAGAGGATTCACTTATTTATTCCTTTTCTACCCTACCGATACCCAATACACCACATACGCTCGTCTACGTGTTAAATGGCGGCATTGGGGAGCGAATCGCGTAACTTTTAATCGGCATTTAGGGATTAATCATAAACCGTACAAATTTTTAAAATAATGTTAGTTTTTGAATATAAATTTATGTATGACAAGCCCTTGGGGTCACTGGTAATTATTAAACTTGTTCTTCACTTAATATTGTTAAATTAATCATTAAATACATTTAGCAATACTTTTATAAGTGTATAATATCAGAGTAAATGTGTATTTATTTTTATTATGTAAAATGTATTTTGTTTGTTTAATTTTAGGTAAATTAAAAATTTCCTTAAATAATATTTTGTTTTTGAATTTTCAATACGCTCGCACCCCTCCTCGTAGCGTTATTACGCCCCTTTAGAGAGGCGCGTCCCAGAGTTTGAGAAACACTGTATTAACCATAAGGTTTTTTAATATAAATGTGCTAAAATACAAACCTACGCATATTTTCAAAACTAATTTAATGTTATACTAAAGATATTTTTGCAATTAATTAAAAAATTAGCTTACACGATTTCAGAAATGTCAGATGAGAAATTTTCTGCCAATATTGTACGAGCTATAATTCTTCTTAAATGCATGGATTAACCTTGTTAACCACAAAATGATTAATTATAAATTATATTAAATTATCACACTACTATCCATTATTATAATTAATTACATTTATAAAAGCTAATCTTATGTTAAATGGACCACTTAACGTTAAATTTAAACTGGCATATTTATTTAACAGATCAAGAGCATTAGAAACAAAGCAAAGTATTTTAGATAAGAATTGACAAGAATAGAACCTAATGATCTCTTTTAATAAAAATAACAGAAAAGATTAAAATTTAAAAATATGAACTAAAACCACATTTATTATTTATTACCTTATCAATTAAAAGATATATCAAATAGCTTTTAAGAGTCAACACATAATCTTTTCCCTACAACTCTCATAAATTCTCGAATCTGATTTATTCTCTTTAAAAAAAAGGATTATATATATTTAGAAGTCAATATTATTTACTATTATAACTGCAGATCTTTATTAAATGTAGCTCCAATAAATTTCGTAAAGACATTACATTTTTATAAAGAAGAAATATATTATATTTACACTAATCCATTGGTAAAGAGCAAACAAAAAATAATGATAGAGGTTCGTATGATAAAATAAAACAAAATGATTTTGCGCATTCTTGATGGCCCGCGTGTGTGTGTAATACAACATAAACACAGTTTAGAAGAAAATTATTGGTCCTTTTTTTATATTTTAATTGCGGTTTCGTTTTATTCATTTATTATTGAGCAACAACAACTTTAATCAAATAAATGTTTCAATTATCGAAAATAATATGTTATAACCTTTTTATGTACCAAAAAGATTAAATTCGTACAGACTTCGCAAAAAACAATATAAATATAAATACAGACAATATAAATATCTGCTTTTGTATGAGCTGAAACATTAAAATTTCCGAATTCAACACTATTTTTATATACATTGAAAAAAAAATCATATTTTATACCCTTACATCTAATTTATATAATGAATTTTCGAACACACATATTTTTCTTGTGTAGAGTTCTTAAATGTAAAAAAATGTAATTTTTTTATTTATATTCTATAATACTCTCATTGCATTTTGTATAAAGCAAAATCTTTTAATTTCAGTAACATTTATAAAAATAAAAAAAGCTTTTCGAAAAACGTAGGGAATTTTTCACTGAAAAATTCATCAGAAAAAATTATTTATAGAACTGTGAATACTTTACCCTTGGAATAGTAATTTTATACTTTTCTCTGATAATGCTTCATATTTCCAACATCAAAGAATAATTCACAAGAAGTCATAACGACCTAATGAAAACCTAAAGCTCATTTTGAGAAATAATCTCAAGAAATCACCAGTATAAATATTTTTTAAAATCACAATATATATATATATATAATTTCTATGAAAAAAAAATATTTTGTAGCCGTGTTTAAAAATTATGTAGGCAAAGAATGTTGTGTAAAAAATTATGAGGTTTGTGTTTCGTATTAATGAACACACATCAAATGAATGGAAAAACACGTCACACTTCATGAAATTATTATGTCACAGTATTGAATAAGTTATTGCAATAATAATGGACTATAAAGTTAATATTAGTTTAATTTGCAGGTATATTTGTAACTTTACTAAACAAAGGTTGTGTAGAATTCTGCTGTTAATTTTTAGCAAAAGTTCAACTGTATTCTTTTGCAAAAACTTTAATATATATAATGATGTATATTTATTTAGATAAAAAAAATTTATAATTAAACTATACAACTGCTACATTTTATCATTTTTATATTGCCTGTCAGGAAATAAATCTCAATGAATTTTGCTGTTAAGACATCTCCTCTTGTAATTAAGTAGCAAAATTAGAAAAAAATTTTTGATCTTAAATAATTGTTATCATTATATGTCATTTTACGAAATCCTGTAATTTTTCAATTACCCTATTATTTCGGATCTAAGCAGCAATTTTTATTCCACTGTTATTGCTAAGGAAAACTACTTTGAATAGAAGGCTAGATGGGTGAAAGAAATTGAACATATATACTGACTGTAAGAGCAATTATAGGTCCATGCACGTATTTAAAAGTTTTTAATATTGTTGAAATAAATTATTGATTTTTTTATTCATTTTATTTTTCTATTTTATTTTAAATATCGTAAATATTCGATAGAAATAGACCATTTTACACTATTTTTTTCATTTTTTCACAAAAATGTATTACGAATTTGGAGTGCGGCTTTCAATCGATGGCGACTTAAATTTGAATATAAATACGGTATCTAAGTAATTCTGATATTACTCTATTTTTGAAAACACTACCAATACATGTATATTAATTAATCTCTTTATATTTTTATAAAAGTTTACTTCCTAAATTTGAAACACCGTCAATTAGTATATGGTTATAAATAATACATAAAAATCACATTAAAATAAAATATTAAGAGAATTAAATTTTTCTTAAAGTGAGTGCCCAGATTTTTTTCCGCTCTGCATCAAATCTCCTTCTTCAAGCAGTGGCAGCATCAAAGAAGAAAAGAATGCAGGTCCTTTGAAGGTGTCGTTCATTAGTCCTTCGGTGAAAGGCAAGGACAAAGACTACTTGTTGTCGCTATCGATCCCGGGATAAGCGGGATACATCAAACTTTCAGGGATACCTTCCGCCCGTCAGCTTTAAGCTCCCGTCGTTGACAGGAAAGACGGTTAACAGAGTGGAAAAGAAAGAAAGTAGACACCGCGCACCCATGGAAAGCATTTGCTCCCATACGAAAATAATTCGATGTCGTGTGTACACATAACACGGAATCCGGAATGACAAGGAAGTTTGTTGTTAAAATTTGAAGGGATTTAAGGGGGGGGAAAAAGATTATTTAAGTTTTTATCACTCTTTTGGAGTATATTATAAGGAGAATAGAAGTTTTTTTTTCAGGAAAGGGTTAATTTTTTTATTTTTTATTTGGATGTTTATAAAAGTTATTCAAAGGGGAAATAAATGATGGTGAACATTTTAGCATTAGTGATGCTTTTGTACCAAGTTCTGATCAAAAATAAATTAACAAACTGTTGAGGATAAATTAAGATGTTTTAACAATTTAGTGACTAATTAGTTGTCTTATAAAGAGATATTATTGAACCATGTTCTACAATGTATTCTTTTTTTAAAAAAAATGTTTCGGTAAAAGAAAAGAATTTTCAAAATACTCCCTTTCAAGATTAAAAATATTTACAACGTGATTAATTCTTTTCTTATGATGAATATATTCTTATTAAAAAAGAAACTTAACTTCAAGAAAAATTAGTAATTCCCTGTAAAATAAATTGAAAAATTGACTTTTATAATTTTTTTTTTAATGTTAGACAATTTTAAAAGATAAATTACGTCTATTCAGAATCTTTTCGTTTTATTCTTATCGATTTTACTTCCAGTAAATTATTTGTCTTTACTTTGGAGAGAGAGAATTCCGCAAAAAAAATATCCTGAATTCAAATATCAAAATAAAGAACTATCAATAAAAGCGATATTACACATTTTTCTGTATTTTTCGATCAAAAGAATTTTCAACTTCTTTAAGTTAAAGTCCCCCCATACAACATTATTCTTTTCTTTTTCTTTCAAAATCTGATAAATATCAAAAAGCAATTTTATCATCCTTTTTTATATCTAGTTATAGTTATTACTATTACTACTTACATAGTTTTTATGTTAATGCAATGTTTTAACAAGAAATATTATTTTCAAGTATATGTTAAAGGAAAAAAATGCAGTTTTTAAAAAGAAAGGAAGAATTTATCTATCTCTCAATATCAATATTATCTAACTCTCAATATCTATATTTTTACTAACCAATACAACAGACTATTAATTTTCCATTTATTGAGTCAGTGTACTTAAAACAGATACATGTTCTTCATTTGTACTCTTAAATGTGAGTAAATGGGATAATTATACATATTATCGCATTATATTATATTAAATTATTATTATCTCATTATATATTATATTAGATTATCATATATATATATATATTATATTACATTATTATTCATTTTACAATGATTGAACTTGTAAAAGTAAATTTATAAAAAGCAATGTGCTTTTAATCTTGATCTAAAATCTTTATGCATATAACCAACGCTTTACTTTTAACGGAATGTGCTTAAATGCTTTTTGAAATAATTCTTGTAGAAAAATTGACTCACAATTTATAAGAACAGATAAAAAGTATTTTAATTAAATTTCGAAACTGGAGCGTCCCATAAACCACCATTTAGAAGATCCGCAATAGTTTCAGCGAATACCACAAAGCTATCCATTTTACATTCATTTAAAGCAATATATCCTTCATGTTAAAGGACCTAAATATTCAAGAAAATTCTATAGATCAAAAATCATAGTCTTACACATTAGTACAGCAAATAGTGTAGTTTCGTATATCTGCACATTTCTACTGTATTAATGTTTTTTCTTAGCCCGGGAGCGGACTCGCCCGGGACAGTCACCTCAGGCTCACGAAATCTTTAATTCTGTGTAGGAAAACTGTTTATGTGATACCAATGACCTTGTCAGTATCCTCAAACATTTATTTTATACCAATGACCTTGTCAGTATCCTCCAACATTTATTTTATACCAATGACCTTGTCAGTATCCTCCAACATTTATTTGATACCAAAGACCTTGTCAGTATCCTCCAACATTTATTTGATACCAATGACCTTGTCAGTATCCTCCAACATTTATTTGATACCAATGACCTTGGCAGTATCCTCCAACATGACAGTCTTCTTGGGGACTAAAATGTATTTTTCACACCTCTCCCTCTTTCTCGGGAGTAGCAAACGCTTTTTACATTCTTAAGGTGCTTGGGGTGACTGAATTCCCCGCGAAACCACTTTTGTTCCAAAAAATGTTGTATGAACAGCCTACATTTTCCCTTGTGAATGACTTAGGAGTTTTGATAGCTATGTTGTAGGATTCATTATGGTTTATAAATCTAAACGAACAGATTATAAAAAAGAAAATGGGCATCTGCAATCTGCATTAGATGAAGTTGAAATTGATCAAGCAAGGGAAAACGTTGGTGAAATAATAGATATTAATCATAATGGCGACAGTAAATTTGAAAAAATATATGAACATGAAACGTTTAAGTTGAAAGGAAAATTTTCAAATGGTATCTAAAAAACTAAATCAAGAAAGATATGAAGTCAAAAGTGCACCACAAGACGCACTATGCCCTGCCAAAAAGACACAAGCAAGAAAAAGTTCAACATGCTGTTCGTTAATCCTCAAAGGACAATAAACTACAATAAATAGAACAAAATAAGAGAGTTTTGCCTGCAAATATCATTCCTGTAATGTTAGCGAAATGTATCTGTGATCTGAGTCATTTATGAAAGTAACACACATTCGAAACATTTTTCATTTTGACTGGATTTTTTTTGTAAAAATAATCAAAGAAAAATTGGAAAAGTCCCTAAAGGAAGGTAAGTACCGTAAAATCCGGTGTATAACGCGCACCCATATTTTCAAGCTGCATTTTTTTAAAAATTTTTAGGCATATTCGCCGCACAATGCGCACCCCCTTTCTTATGAAGAAATCTGAAATGTATATGTGAAATGCTCTTATGTTTTAATGTCATATATTCGAGGTATTATCTCACACATTTGAAAAAAATCTAGTAAACTTCTAGAACAACCCTTAAAATTCATTAGGTATGTCATTTCATTCAAATAAACAGTATTCCAATCTATATAGGTCTAATTTTTCTTATGCTCATTTCTATTTTATTTTTGAAGCTATAACTTTTATATCCGGCGTATAACGCGCACCCGTAAATTTCGATCACATTTTTTGTGTTCAAAGTGCGCGTTATACGCCGGATTTTAGGGTATATTTTTCTCAGTTAAATTATTCAATGAAATAACGATTTTTATCTTGTAAAATGAAAGAATTATATATATAAAAAAAAGGATTGGGGTGACTCCACCACCCCACGCGACCATTAACGTTTGCATCGAGTGTGCAACTTTTCCTGGGTTAATATACTAATTTCCTTTTTTTAGTTTATTGTAGTATAATAGCAAGTAGATATTTTAACTTAACAGGTAAAAAGTGAAATATTATTATAAGTTTTTTTAAAAAAAATATGTATAGTATGATGAATTGTTAAACAGGTGTATGTAAAATACGAAACATATTCTAATATTGGAGAGCTGGAATTTTTTTTCTTTTGAGAAAGCGGTCTACAAGCGGTGAAATTTGCTTGAATAATTCTATCTGCTTTCCTTCCAAAAAGAAAACAAAAAAGAATATTCCATCCCTCTTCACAGCCCTATCGACTTGACTCATTACGAAAACCAAGACATCCCATTGATTCCCGATCTAATGATCAGCGAGTGAAATATCTCCTCGTTTGTTCCTTTTCCAATTCCTCGGGGGTGCATCCGAGAAACGTCGCTGCGGATTTCCTGTTCGATACACCCTTCAGTGCGCAATTCATTTGACTTTTCCATGAATAGCAAAACAGGCAGCAAGTGAAAGGATGTGGAGGAGGAAAAAAACAAATTCAACAGAAACAGAATAAAGGGTATCAATCCTCCCTTTGTGACTATATGTCGGTGTTGTGCCATCGATCGGGCTGGTGATAAGAAGTTCTTGAATCTCGCAGGACATGAGTTGGATGAAAGTGTCTGACCCTTAGTGCTTCCAAAACACATCAGTTAGTAAGTCTTTGTGAGGGATTCTGGGTTTCGCTTGAGTTGGAAATGGTTTAGATAGTATCTGAGTCAGGTGAAAGGATGTCAAAGGGATTTCGTAACATTTGCATGCGGGATCTTTTCTTATCCAAGAAGTACTAGTTAGGTGGTGTCTGTCCTTCATACAAATTATTTTGTCTATTTTTCAATTCCTACTATTAGCCCACACTCCCTATGTATTTATTTATTTATTTATCTTCGTGGAATATTCAATCCTTAATAAAATACATTTTAAAGTGCGCCATTGAGCTGAAGTTTTATATACATGATTATTTTGGTAACGATACAGCAATTTAATTATAATTAATAAAATTAATTGATTAAAACTAATTATTAAATGAATTTTAAATACGGCCACGTTGGCATCATTTTTGGCGACTTAGCGACCATTTTGGGGGACTTGTGCAAAACTTGAAAAGGTTTTTTTCTCACGTTTTAAAGCATTCAGTTGAACTGAAATTTTATATACACGATTGTTTTGGATGACAAAACGATACTTTAATGATAATTAATAAAAAACGAATTACCACTTAATGTTGTGATTCTGTCATATGTATTTATATATTTTTATTAAAACTATTTAATAAAAAGTAGCTAAAATAAAATTTTTCTTTGTTGATCTAAGTTGGAATTGACTTAAATTCTTTTTTATATTACTTGTTTATTTTCAAATAAATTTAAATGTAATTTAGTTATGATATTTATTCGATGATGTCTTTTGCAAAAATTCTTATTTATGATATGATTAATATTTATTATATTCATTCGACTGATTTTAGTTACTTCAAAACTCTCTTCAATGCAGATTGAAATATATTTAATATTTTCAAATACTGTACTTATTTGAATTGTATGCAGTGGCATAACGGAGAATATTAAGCTCCCCCTCCCCTGCAAACTCAGGTTTGGGTCCCCAAGACCAAAAACGCCTTTTGCGTCAGTCAAGCTTTGGGCCTCCTAGAGTCTTCCCCCGCTATATGCGGGAGTATACGTTACGCCACTGATTATATGAATGTTCTATATTGAGGATTTCTATTTGATTATTACTTTATACTAAGATATTATTTTTTTCAATTTTAATCGATTTGTCGTTTAAAACATTATTTAATATAATTAAAGATTTATCCTCTAGATTGTCTTCAATTTTGATGGTCATTGTTAAAAATTAGAGCCGTCATTTTTACTGCTAATTAAATCATCATTTTATTTTTAAAACATGCTATTAAATGTAGTCTCTATTACCATTTAGTGAATTATTTAGTGGTGGTAAGGTAATAAGAATTTTTTTATACACAAATTCTTCTCTGATATTTTTGAGGTGGGTGGGGTAGCCTAGTGATTACTGTCGTGGACTCGTGTCCGACTTATCACGAGTTCGAGCTTTAGCCCTTGTGAGTACCATAGTATGGAGATGCTAATAAACGTTAAATCTGTCAAGGCACAAATTCATTCTGTAGGTGTGGTGTGAAAGTTACAGGATGGTTGTCAGTTTACGTATCGTACAAGGTCACTGGATCATGGTTCAAAATTACAAGGTCCGTCGCCAATAGCTCTTCATAGTGTGACGTTAATAAACACTCACTCATTCTCTCTGATATTTTCTACTCATTAACACTGAGTTCTATATTTCATATAGCTTGGTCTAATTAATCCTTTTTATACGACCACATAAAGAAAAGGGTTATGCTATGATAGAATCAACATATATGGCTGGGTGTAATTGAATCTATCAGAATTTGGCATCACATTGGGAACAAATCTTTTAAATGTTTGACAAACATATTAAAATGACGTGTTTCGTAGAAAATTTACGCCCCGACGTACGCAGTATGATCCAAAAGTTCGGAGACAAAGTGTAGAAAACCTTACCCTGAATAGTTTACTGGACCGAAGTACATCCACCTTCAAAGTAGTCCCCATGGGCTACGATACACTTTTGCCAGCGTTCGCAAAACTTCTGAAAGCACAGCTGAAAGCCTTTTTTTCACAACCTCCCGTAAGGCCTGCTGCGATGCCTTTTTCACTTCATATGATGACACAAAACGATGTCCCTGTAAATTATTTTTTCATTGATGGGAACAGGCAAATGTCACACGGGGATAAGTCTGGTGAATAAGGGGGTGTGAAAGCACGTTAATGCGAGTTTGGCAAGGCTTTTACCACTTGAGATCGATGTGCTGGTGCACTGGCATGCAGAAGATACCAGCCATCACTCTGCCAGAAAAAGAAATTCTTGCGATATCGACACAATAGATACCTATAAGGTCATATTTTTGTTTTTCACATGAAGATAACGATGTTATAAGTAAAAAATACATATTCTTACTAAAACTGAGTTAGTCAATATATTTAGCTTTAATTTCGGTAATAATTAAGTAAACACTTTCTTAAAATATGCAGATGAAATTGATAACTATAAAAGAATGTATTGAATGCATAATCAGTATTTACAGCATTTGAAATTTACATACTTTTAAACTCACTGCCTTTAAAGAATGAAACTGAATTTATTCCATAAACATACATTATTCAATGAAAACATCATATATAAGCCTGTAATGCATGTCATTCCTTCAGATTTTGTAATGCCAAGCATTGTGATAGAATAAATAGCTAAATTTATTCTATTTAGCAATGTCATCACTTTGCAAATTTGTAGGTCGGGATATTCAGCAGCTCTTTGAACCCCGAAAGCGAGAGTTCCAGATTATCTCCTGAATTTATCTTAATGAACTCACTAGAAGCGGAAATTAACCTTATAAATTCACATTTGCTTAATAAGTTCCATTTAGGTCACTATTTAGAACGACCGAAATAGGATTAACATTCATGTAATGCTAATGCTTTTATTTAATGTAATAAATATAAATGAGCTAATGTGTTTTGTAATGATTTATTTTATATCTTATTAAAAGGTTTTCATAGTGGCTTGTATTATAGAAAATTTCATAGTGCATATTTAAATGTTAATATGCTGGAAAATAAGACAGAATTCGTTCGGAGTACTTTTTAACAAAATAGCATATTTAAACATTATAAATGCTTTTTTAGGACTCAATACCAATAAATATTAATATTTAAGTAACAATATTTAAAATAAATTTTAGAAAAATCACAATTATAAGTGAAATTTTAGCAAAAGTTCTCTGAAATATTTCGAAGCAGTTAGAGAAAAAAAGTAATAAACTTATTTTAGTAAGAGTATTCCTAAAACAAATTACATGCATTTATTTAGGAAATTTACTAAAAATTTTAATGTTTTATTAAGATTTGAAAATTGTAGAGCTGATTGAGTAAACATAATAAGAAATGTGACATTCTTTATGAGACCATTATTTAAATAACAAGCCATAACTCAAAAAGTATTCATACAATAAGAAATATTTTAGTACATTCTTTAGAAAATAACATAAATATCAAGTTCAAAAGGTTTTATAGAAATATATTTGTAACATTTTGAGTTATCAGACTCCTCAATATAGATTTTAAGTAATTTAAATGCCTACTTTTGGTAGATCAAAGACCCACTTCCGGTTTCTCTAACTTTATAAAATTCATTGTAACTTGGTTTCTAGGTAGAGCAGTAACAAAATAAAGTATGTTTAGTATAGCCAAAAGATAGTTCTATTCAATAAAATAAAAAACAAAAATATCTTTCTTGCCCGAATTTGGTCGTTTTCAACGTGTTTGGATACCTTAACATATTTATATTTATGTAATCAAAATAAGACTAAATTACTTAAATATATTTCCATTAGTTATTGTAGTTAGTATTGTAGTTATATTGTAGTTATATTCATTACATACCGTTGTAAAAAGTATTTAAATAAATTAATTTTGTATAAGCACTGTAATAATACATTTTATAGAAATTAGATTAAACATGAATTTTATATCATTCGTTTGTGTAAGCAATTAAAATAAAAAAGTGTGATTATAGATAACAAAATTTGCGCCAGAATTGTTAGACGTAGGGAATAAGCACAGAACACTTCTTTCAAATCTTTACAGAAAGTATTTATTTTTCGTGTCTTATTACAGGACCAATGAAATAGTACTGATTTTTTTCTTGTTTGTTATCTTCAAATTATGTTACATAGTAAACGACGTTTATTACCTTGGGATGGCATTAGCGTCGTTGTTCCTTAGAGTGATTATAGTTTACATTAACATTAGAATGTCCGAGATTTCGATTAGCCTTAAACGTCCACCTTTGTCGTTTCAACACACACACACACAGCGACATAAAATAATTCTGATAACTAAATAATTGCAGGACTACTACTGCTGAGTAGGTTTTAGTTTTAAGACTTTTTAACATTATTTCATGAAATTATTATATATTATGACCCTTTATATCATAAAAAAACTAACACTAACATTATGTTTCTTGGAGATCGTTGGACCAGTGCTTTGTCGCAGAACATTTCGAGTCGAAAATCTGTCAGGAACATTACTATCATGCGGTATCCATTCTGTGCCATCCCTAGCGACATATATATCAGGATTTACTCGAATGTTATCTATTACATCTGCATTTTCTTCACATTTTCTCCAGTCATTTTCATTCTATCTTATGTCTTCATCGGAATCTAAATTAGAGAAGACAGAGATAACCACAATTCGATTCATTCTCATAAGGCTCTAGCGACAAATTGGTGATTTCATCAGGATTTGGATCTTTACCACTAGTCATCGCTTCAGGATGTCTGCTCTTCACAAGGTTCGAAAATCGATGAATTTTTTTTTATGAGCAGATAAGCAAATGCTGTATAACGGAACACTTCGACACAACGATTTTAGAAAAGCTGACTCATTTCCGCTGTGAATCTAATAACACTGCATTCAAGGTCAAATAAATATGTAATATTACTTCAAGAAATTTGTTTTACTAATGGAATCTATACTTAGTGAACTACCTTTTGTTAAACGCCAGCTATTTATAGTGAAAAATGATGTGTCGAAACAACGTCAGCGGACGGTTTAGGGATATTTAGTAGTAAATTCTCTCCTAATTAACCTAGAACCAGAAAAAATTTCTGTGTAATCACCATAAAAAAGGAACCAATGTCGCGAAGAATTTTCAAATTCCCTGCAAAAAATTCGAAAAGGAGAATAAACTAAATAGGCTCTGATGTCCAGGCGACATCGACGGACGTTCTAGTGTTAATGCCTGATTTTCTCCTTTTTAGTTTTCGGTGAAGCTACCCAAATTACTATATTAAAAGATTTTATTGCTTACATGTCCTTGAGCTTTCGAAATATAATAAAGTTTGATACTTCGAATAAAATGGTTTTATGTATAATTTATAAATATTCATTCATGAAATTTTCTCAAATATGGAAACAAAACCATTTTAGAAACCAAATATCAAACATAAGCTATTCACATAAATATGCTACTAAACAAAGGAAACAAACAAAACTAGAAAATAGTTTTGCTTGTTATCTTAAATCTCTAAATAAGTTATGATAGTTTATTACAATGAAACTATATCTGGAGCGATAATGCAATTTGATCATTACATATTGTTACGAATTTTGTGTAATGAATTTTTAAAATAGTATAAATAATTTATATCTGCATGTGCAATACGTTTATATTCATCTACATTGTATTTATTTTATGTAAAAATTGTAATATTTGCAAGCAACACCGTTCCTTACATAATAATGGCGATTCAATAAAAACTTGGCGAAATCTTGGGGAAAGAGTCAAGTTGGCATCATATTTGGCGACCATTTTTGGCGAGTTCATGATCCTCTGGATTTTTCAGGAAGTTAGTGGAAGAATATGCTAATATCACGATCGATGATGCAAGGGGATTTTTCTCGAAAGATCCGTGAGGTCTATCAATAAGGAGTAGCTCACCGAAACTGAATTTGTCTTGTTTTGACCGTTGAAGAGGGGGAATTGGTCTGACCGTTAAGAGTCGACAGGTGATTAGTCATTACTTTGACTATTGAGTAGGAGATGCGACTGCTTGAGAATAATCCTTAACACACTTATATTTTTGACACTGATAGTTGTGTCTGAACTCTGTAGAAGGCGTAGAGGCTTTCTGAGTTTTATTCTGTGAATATTGCGTTTGTATCTTATATTTCAAGGACTGTTTCGAAAATACATTTCCATCACTCCTGGAGAACTGTCTCACTCTTTGAGACTGATTGCATAAAATTCTCAAACCTCAATTTTCGTAACAATATTTTTGGAAATACTCCATGTCCTGTAGTTCGTGGAGAAAGGATATTCTTAGGGAAATGGTTGATGCACGACGGTAACCATTTGGTGGAGGATTATTTGCCCGTCATTTCATTATACCAGGGATCAGCCAACTGAGACTCCTTGCCCAGAGGTTTGTGTCTCCTTAGATTTCTGCTTTCATATAAAATAACGAATAATTATGTCTACTACAAATTGTTGTTTCCCTTTCTCTTTTTCCTTTATAACTATCATCTTATCATCTAAAAATATTTACCCTTTTTTTTCATATACCTTTAAACATTTGATTAGATTAGATAGTTACTTCCTTACAAAAATTGTTTTCCATTTACAAAGTTTGCTTAGAAACGGAGAAAATATTATTTCTTAAGCAGTATGTAAAAATGACATAAAAAACAGGTAAAACTGAAGCCACAGTAAGACACTCCCTAAAGAAAGTACTAGAAATTCTTACTTACTTGTATATATGAGTTCCTGATATGTCATGAAATGAATAATAAGTACATTTTTAAGTCTACAATAGAGTAAAAAAAACTCATCCCATATTTTATGACATTCTTATGGGCTATTAAAATGAAGAAAATCACACAATATTATGTTTACTACTTTGTCTTACACAATATTTTTACCATAATAAAATAAAATAAATTCCATTAAATTTTAAATATATATAAAATAATTTTTCTACTTCTGCTGATAATGCTAAAACATTACAGAAATAAGTATAGGAGATGTCCCAATTTTAAGGAAAATATTAACCATGGAGATCTCATGTGCAACCGTGTAATACATCAAGAAGAGCTTAAACATTTCCTGGACAAATTATTTCAGTCATGAACCTAACCCTCCCCTCGTTTACGTATAAATGACTCTCTGATGTCTTTTTTATCTTGTTTCAATTACAACTTGGCATAACTCTAAAATCTGCCAATCCCTGCCTTATACTATATAAGGTTGGCAGCTGATAGATTGAAATAAGTTTTCTTAATTCAGGTGCTGCAAATCTGAAGAAACTGTAATTATCCTTTTATAATGAGCATTCGTGGATACACGTAGACCTTGTTTGCTCTTCAAATGAATCATGTGGAATAGGACATAACACAATAAAAATTCCCATTCGAAAACATGATCAATTCTGAATTGCTCTTCACACTAACAAGACATATTCATCCACTAACTTAAGTTATCTGAACTCAATAATATCCTATAGTGCAGTTTTCCCCAACCTTTTTTATCACAGCGGACCGATCAACGTTTGTTAATTTTACCGCGGCCCGCTGAGGGAGAGTTTGGACTGTTTTGATTTAATACTTTTAATTTAATTGTATTTAATCGTGACTTCGGAATAAATATAGCTACACCAAAAAGTGAATATAAAGTGATTTTCATAAAAAGTAGCTCTAACCTAAGAAAAATAGACCACAGTAAATAAACGGGAAATAATTTAATGTTTCTTGGGCGGACTGGAAGCATTTGATCCGCGGACCGGGGGTTGGAGACCACTGCTATAATGTATTTGAATTTTATCAAAATGCAGAATTTTCAAAAGAATGGTTACAAATATAAAAATGCTTCATTGTTTAGTCAAAATACAACTATTAATATTTAATACTCAATCTCCATTGAATTTAATGATCTTACTTTTCATCAACTGAGAAATTAAAAAGGATATACTGTGAAGAACCAAAAAAACCGGAGTTAACGGAGAAGAAAGGAAGTTTCTGCACTAAATGAATCAGAAACTAGCAAGTTATTTGAAATAATGGGGCTGGACAAAATAGAGCAGTAATTAAAGAGCTCGACGACACAGGGCGATTTTCTCATCTTAAATTTCCATTATGTCAACGACAAGAGATTTTTCTTCACTATCCCAACCTTCTTTTCACGTCACTCGTGTGGTTAAAGATCGCTTTGAATCTTTAAAGATGATTGGATAAAGCCTCTGGAGCAGAAACTCCCAATAAAAATAAGCGATGAATATTGTTCTTAGATGAAAAGGCGAATTATTTTGTTTTTTAATGCATGAATAAGAATGGATCACTCTTTCATCTTGTCCATTCATCTCAGAAAGGGATTGGCTAGGTACTTAATTGCTTTAATCGATTGTTAAAGGGGCGAGAAAAAGAATTTTCTGGATCCCACAGAATGAAATATGTTATAATTATATTTTCATTATGGAGGGGGGGGGGAAGAGTGATAATTTTTTGCTCTAGATGCACTTTGGAATTTATAGATTGATTTTATTGTTAGATTATTGTTTTCCAAGCTTGTGTGTGTTTTAACCTTGGATATTTCGTGTTTTTATTTTCAAGTCTTGTATTATTATCTGGGTTTGATTGAAATTGCAGTGAAAAGAAGGAAATAAAATATCCTAATCCGACAAATAACCATTTTTCGCTTGAATAGATAATTGGTTTTATTTAAAAATGTTTAACTACTTTGAATTTTTTAATGAAATCGTCCACTTAGAAAATTAAATCTAACACTAATCAATTATAGAGTTATTTTTCGCTCTATATGTTTTAAATTTTTTAAAAGTTCTAAGTATGTATGAAGCTTAGTTGAAAATAAAATAGTAATTGGTTTTCCTATTGTTAGAAGCTTTTACATGTAAGAATACATATTTTATTCCCGCAATACCTTACAATTATTCGTTTAAATATATAATTGGTTTTATTTAAATTACTTTGCTGCTTTGAATTTTTTTTTGCTGAAATCATCCACTTAGAAAAATAAATCTAAAACTTTTCAACTTTATTATTATTTTTCCGTTCTATCTATTTTAAAGGTTTTAAAGTCTTAAATCATTTTGCAGATTAATTGGAAATTAAACAGTGAATAGGAAAACAGATTTGTAATTTGTTTTCCTATTCAATAAGGTTTTCCAACAAATAATGTACACTTTATTCACACAATGCCTTGAAAAAATTTTATCTCCTTAAATTTAATTAAATATTTAATGTACGATATTTAAAATATATCCCAGTTTCATAAAATACTGAAATATTCTTCCAGGTTTTTTTTATTTAATAAAATACCATGAATTATCAGAGAATTTAAATAATAAAGTATTAATTCATCTTAGAACAAATTCAGATAGTTTATAAAAATTATGCGTATAAGAGGCACACACAAATTTTATCTTATTAAATTCTAATTAATAGCGTTATTAAAAATCAAATATTTTAGCAAATACTTAAATTACGGGAAGTATATTACAAATATTGTATTTAATTCAAATTATTTCTTTCATGAATTTAATTTAAAAACTATGCATTCCTTAGGGGAAATACAATAGAAATATTTTACACGTGATTTTGAGATGTTGAATCAATCATATATTTCTTACAAAAATAGACTGCTTGCAAAAATAACGAAGAATGGATTAATCCATTTTTAGAGTTGTCCAATTCTCTCTTTGTTACCTTAAAAATTATGGATGTTCGATGCGTAAGAGATAATAATAGTTTTAACTCTGTTTTCTTTATTGTATTTCTGTGCATAGATGCATAAGGACACTGCAAGAGATGGACTTAGTTAAAATTTACTCAACATTCAAATTACAAACAATAAAAAATATACACAAATGATGAATGTTATTCTAGTGCATGGCTAATTTTAAATAATTAAGGCCTGTATTTGTGTTGTTAAACATTAATCTTCTCAGAAATATTCAAATGTTTATGTTTGAGCATGTTTTGGAGGAAATTTTTCTATTTGAGGTTTCTTTACTATTAACACTATTTTTAATGTATTTAATAATTGAATAGAAATCATAGAATTGAACAAGGCTCATTTTTTGAAAATTTGATATATATTTCTCTTTTTTTTTTTGAATATGTTACACTAATATAACATTAGCATTATTTGGTGAATAATTGACATTTATATTTAATATTATGCTGATAATCAAAAATTGAATTTAAATTTTTGTTTTTAAATACAAAGCTAATAGATACAATACATTAGATACAATCTTGATTAAATAAGTATTATAAGAGAAATTTATAGATAGATCTTACTTTTGTTAAATGCAGGTTGTGTATTTACGGGTTAGTATAATATCAGTGTAGTATATAGTACAATAATATATTAAATTTACAAGCATAATGCAATTTTTCACAAAAAAGAGCGCGCTTGAAGAATATTATTTTAAGCATATATTAGTCCTTGTTTTTTATTTTTATTATTATATGAGATTTTAAAAATAATTAAATAAAATTAATAAAAAGAAAATATTTTAATTAATGGCACCAACAGAGCCTTTTTTTAAAGAAATATTTGCACTTAATAAAAATATCAAATTAATTAAACTCAGTATACTTAATTACTTTTAAGTAGAGTATACGGACATATATGGTAAGCTTTCAGAATTCGAATTTAATACAGATTTTTTTTTAAAAAAAAATGGATTATTCGAAATCATCTTATTGTGGTTTTTATTGTACTTTTATTATTATTTGAATTGATAGCATTGTGCTCAAAATAATTTTAGACAAATGAAACAGAAAAAAAATTAGATATTAAATTTGAGAGAAAGTAATTAAAATTGACTAGATAAAGAAGATAAATTTGATTTTACGATAGTGTATTATAAATCCGAAATATAGTAGTTTAAATAAACTCCTACTAATGGCATTATAATAAATTCCAGCTGCTTCGAATAAACATTACATAATTATAATGCATAAGATAATTTATATTAGTACCCAACTATCTTTTCAAGCAGTTTATCTTCCTATCATCAGAAAAGAATTCATAATTACAGAATAATCACTGTGTAAACAAAGCATAAACATCAAATAAATAATTGCACGTCTTCCAAATTGTTCGAATGAACAAGTTTTAAAAACAGGTCCATATATTTATCCATTCCCTTACGTTTTGGAAACGTATAATTTCGAGGAATATTTCTAGCTTAATATTAAGTTAAAATTCAAGACCTCATGGACCTTATTAAAAACTAAAGTAAATGTGGTAAATGTGTGTTTATAGATAAATTTTAAGCAGGAGTATCCATATTTTCTTTAAATAAAATAAAACATTTTTTTTCATTTTATTTGTTTGAAAAATGTATAAAATACACAAAGGTAGCTGAAAAGATCTTCATAAAATATAAGAGAGAGAAATAATATTTTCTTTAGAAAGTTCTACAAGTTGGGGAAAAGAAGTAAGAGTGTTTTCTTGGTTATATATATTTCAATTCCAAATAGCATAAAAGCTCTAAGCCAATTTCTGATATTAAAGTAAGAGGAAACCATTTTCTGATTATTTATCAGTAGTAAAATGATATTCTAATTTTTTATTCTTTATAATGGTAAAAAATCACAGTTATTTTGATTTTCATTTATTAATATAGTATTCAAAAGTTGAGTATTTTATCTAAGTTTTCAAATTTGAGTGCCTATAAGAATACGTGAAAAAGATACTAAATCTTCACCATCATTGGTAAATAATTATTTATACAAAAAATATGTGTATTTATATTATATAAATCTATATTCATCCTTTTGACTAATTAAATTTTTTAAAATGAAATAATAGTTCTTTTTACAATTACATTTTACTTGAATTTTATATTTTTCATTCACTAAATACTTTCAAAGTATCAATTGAAATGCCTTATGAGGATATTTCAAAAGTAAATATAAAAACGAACAAAAGAAAAAAATTGGCTTAAAGACCCGCCTTGTAGAGGGGGACGCTTCACTTTAAATCTGTCGAGGTTCAAACGTCCTTCAATTGGTGTGGTATGGAAGTTAGGAGAGGGAAGGGGCCAGCTTTTGTTTCTCCCACCGTTATTGTCAATAGACGGTTCAAAATTACGAGGTCCGTCACCAATATCCCTCATGTACCTCTACTGTGTGATGTTAATATAACTCTTACTCACTTACCAATTTAGAAATTAAAGAAGATAAATATGAAACTACAATCGGACCTCTATATAACGAAGTCGCTAAATCCCGAAAAAAAGTTCGTTGTACCAAAAATTCGCTATATAGAGGTATATCTTTTAATTTTCTTTATAAACCACATAAAATAAGTTTTAAATTCATAAACACTATATATTTAAAAAAGTAATTATTCACACCTTGCTGTAAATTAATATATATTTATTTTAAATATCTTACATATCAAACAAGTAATATAAAAAAATAGTTTTTAACTCAATTCCTACTTAGATCAACAACGAAAAATTTTATTTTAGCTACTTTTTATTAAATAGTTACAATTAATATAAATATGTATATACATAGGACAGAACCACAACATTAAGTGGTAATCAGTTTTTTTTAATTATCATTAAAGTATCGTATTGTCCTTTTAATTTTAGTCCAACTGAATGCTTTAACACGTGAGAAAAAAACCCTTTCAAGTTTTGACACAAGTCGCCAAAATGGTCGCTAAGTCGCCAACGTGGCTGTATTTGTAATTCTTTAAATAATTAGTTTTAATCAATTAATTTTTATTCATTATAATTAAATTATTGTATTGTCATGCAAAATGATCTTGTATATAAAATTTCAGCTCAATTCAGAGCTTTAAAATGTATTTTATTAACGATTTAAAATTCCACCAAGATAAATAAATAAATATACAACTATATAAATAAATAAATATATAAACAGTGTAATCTAATAGTAGGAATTGAAAAAAAAAAAAAAAAACTGCAAGAAAAGTTTCTTGACGCCTTTATCCACTTCCTGAAGAACTAATTTTTTTTTCTTTGAACCTCTAGCACTTACGTTTTGACATTTTGAGCTACAATAAACGAAGTTAGCGGTACGACTGATCAACTATACAAATGAACGGAGACTAGTTCAAGGACATGAGACTCTACAGAGGGTAAAAGGGGATATCGAAGATGTTTTCATTGAACTGGACAGTGGGGGTTAAGAGTTGTACTTCTTGGATTGGATGCCCAGAATTCTATTGCTCACGGTGAGTTAGGCACCAAATAAAACCAGTTAAAGATTCATGACTACCATAAAATGTGTTAAAAGAGAAAATAACTTCAAAATTTCAAGAAATAATTTTAAAATAGGGAGAAAAAAATTGAATCACAAGAGAAATAATTCATTATATTGAAAATTCACTTCGCTATTGGGAGGTTATTTTACGAAGAAAATCGTGAAATGTTTTTGGTTACAGGAAAAAGTTCTCTATATAGAAAAATTCGCAATATAGAGGTTCGTTATATGGAGGTTCGACTGTATTTCCCTAAAATAACATATTAGCTAATACTTTTCATTGTTTGTTCTTCCAATTCAGCTGTAACTACAAAAGCCATTTCAATAGACTGGAACTCAGTTTTCTTTTATTTTGGATTTCCCTAAAGACAAAAAATCCATCTATTGTTATGAATTGCGAAAGAAATGATTGTGATGTGTTCAAGATAAGATGTGTTTCCATTATTATTATTATTATTACAATAATTGGCTTCAATATGCACATGAGATAATCTTGAAAACATAATAACATTAGTGATAATTCAAGGAATCGCCATACAGATTGATCATCATTTATGCTCTATTATATTAAAATTTTAATTAAATTATGCATTCTAATGTCATAGTCATGTTGATAATTTACAATTATAAGCACGTAGTTTTCCCTTAAATATTTATATCCTATAGTTTTCTAGAATTTTAATAAAGTTAATAATACATTTTTCATAGTTGCATTATGCAAAGTTCTCCAGTATTTTACAATCATTTTTATGTGTATATTTTGAGGCATAGTGTTATTATAAATTATATTCACCAGTTAAAAATAATGAGAAATATATATTTCAGGTTTGCAATAATGGATCATTTTTTAATGTACCTCCTGTAAAGTAAGAGAGAGTACGATTTTAACCCGTTCAGAACCATGATCACATATATGTGATCACGTATTTCTCCCTCCAGGATCCACGATATCATATATGTGACTGCGCTTTTCCTCTTCTGAGGCCCATGATCACATCAGTGTAATCGGAGTTTGGAACATTTTTATATTAATTTTTGCAAAGCTCTAGATCGCGGTTTAAGTCCGTTTTTTTCGAATAATGTTTTACAAAACTTTGAACTTTAATATGTGCTTTCGGATCACAGTTTTTTAAAATTAAATCCGAGATATTTATGAGTTGTATGTTATTAAATATGTATATTTTCAGAAATTATATATTTGCATATATCTCTTTCCCCATTCTTTAGACAGATATTCCTTAGGCAGGTTTTCTGTGGAACATTTCTATCCAGGAATTTCCTAATACAATTTTTCAAAGTAGAATATTCTGAATTATCTGAAGTTATAAATTCTTCAGAAATAATAAACATAAAAGTTGCTGAAAGAAACTTTTATAAAAAAAAAATTAAATTGAATGAAAGTTATTGTTGAGAGAAATATGAACAAAAGAATGACGAGTGGAAATGATAAATAGTGATTAGTAAGTTAGTAATGATGAATGAAAGAACATTTATTTGAGAAATTGCAACACTAAGTGAAATCTATTTTATGAAGCTAGAAAATAAAAAAAATATTGCTAAAAGCTCATATGAGTGTAAGACATAATTTAGCGTTTTTCATCTCTGTGAGTCGTAAATTTGCTGCAGATATTTTTATATACTTTTTTATGATCAGTGTGTTTTCACTTCTACGACTTTTATTTTCTTAGATCGATAAATTGGATGGAGAAAAGACTTATCACGTTTTTGTTTGTAATATCAGATAAGTCAACAATGTATTGTTTTGTAGATTAAGTATGGGTATATATTTTTTATTCATTTGTTCACAAGTTCATTTCAATTACTATATAAATTAAATATTAGTAGTTAAATGATAGTTTTTTATATTCAAGTAATAAATCTGATGATTGACACTTAAATAACATGAGCCAGTAACTTTTAAAATTATTTGAAAATAAAATATATATGTATACCTTTTCTCTTTTCTACAGAATGATTATATTTGAGGGTTTTTCTATTTTGTAGAAAACATTTTTGTCGAACAAGATTTTTTTTTCAAATGAAGCTGCTGATTGTTACTTCCAACATTGCTGATTAGTACATTCTCGGGTGCTAGTATCCCTCCCCTTTTTTACGAGGCACCATATAGGTAAATACCAATTGCCACAATGTAATTTTGACGCCTAGTTTCCTCCCCAGTCGGAGACACTTGAGCTCTGACGTGAGAAATTCTACCTGGTGATTTTATTTTTCCTAAACCACCGAAGTCAAACAGGCATTCTAGGGATCTGAAACATACCGCAAAACCATACGGCATGGATGCTGTTGATTTTTTGCATCATAGAAATTCACCGACTTGGGCATACCAAGTCAGTACCTAACCGAGTATGCAACCCTGCCGGTTCAGTAAGAGTCGATTTATTACTGGCATAAATTGCGAAGCAGAATGCCATTTGTTATATTTATTAAACTTTAAAAAAGAACTTTTTTTTACAAATTTGTAGATTTTTTTTAATAAGTAAGATTAGATTAAAGTTGTATTTAATTTTAAAATGTGGCAGTGTGTGCAAAGCATGATGATATCATCAATTTCTTAGAATTCCACAACTCCTTAGTAAATATGTTGTAATAAAAAAAAATTTAGTTTTAGTGACCAAGTGTGTGGTAATTTTCCTTTATATTTCGATGCATAAATCATCAACAGAAATAATAGTCTAATTATGAATGCTTAGAATTGAGATCTTAATATTTACTTTCCTGATTTCTATGTAGAATTGTTATTATCATGTTTCAAATAGAATGTAAACTTATTACGTATATTCATTTTCAATAAAACATATTTTTTCTTTTTTTTTAAGCAAAGAAATGTGAAAATAATGGGAAGATATCTCAGTAACGATCTGTAAAATTATACGTGTGTAGTTCTCGATCTGTACAAACAATTATATTTCATTAAGACTACACAGTACCCTACAAATTTCCTGTTTACCAATTTTTTTTTTCAATATTTTTTATTTATTTATTTCCCTTTTCTTGTGGTTCATACCATTGAGAAGTTTGCCACCAAATTTCAGATCTTTTAACACATTAGTTTTTATGATATTTGAAGTTTTCTGAGCTATGGGTTTGGTTTCGGTTTCATTTTAAAGCATTTTTCCACTATTAAATTGAATTAATTAAAGATATTTTAGAGCGCGATCAACTCTTTTAGTGTGAAATAGTTTTTACTTCCAATTTTCATTACTAAAGTCATTTCTGCTTGATTATGTTTTGAGTTTTTTAACTAATATAATTAATTAATGAAAACTTATTTCAAGGCCAATTTTAAATTTAAACAATTTAAAAATAGTTTATATAACTTAAAGCTTTTATTTATTTTTCCTATTCAGAAAATGCCATGGCCAAAATATTCTTAGGTTACTGTGAGAAACAATATTTCAAAGAGATGAAATACTACTGAAAATGATGTATCTAAAAATCAGTTCTTTGCTGACACTGCATTTAGACTTCCGAATATGAGTATTCTTGAATTCAAGTATTGCAGATAAAATTGCATATTTCTTTGATGTACCTAACTACATTACATTAAACATATTGTAGCACTATATTTTAGTATTTTAAAGTCGCATGACAAGAGATAAATTTTCCTAAGCTGCCCGATTTAAAACTAAAAACAAATTAAATTTATGAACAAATACGGCTATTTTTTGCTTAAGTTGGCATCATTATTATTTTGTACGTAACTATTATGTGTTTCAAAACTTTTGCGAAAATATTTTGTGAAGATTAGGCTGAATTATTGGTCATCGTAACAAATACTATCAATATTATTTAAAAATATATTTGAATTAAAAAAATTATTTTCAGTCCTATTTAATTAATGTAATGTTTTAATGTAGAACATACATTTCAAAATAAAATATTTAAAAAATATAGCTTTATGGGCATTTTAAGTTTTTGTTTTATGCCTTTGCAAACTTTAAATGCGTTTTTCTCAGACTTCCAATTTCGAAGGTAAAAATGTTTTCTAAGACCTAAGGCTTTTTTTCTGTTCATCATAGAGCCTTGAAATTTTTTGTATATACTCCCAACCGTATGTTCTATAAAACTTTCTATGAATTTATGGCTGAGATTTGTAGTTATTTTTTCAAAAAATGCTGAATTTACTATTTTAAAAAATTTCTTGTTTTTCCAGCTTTTTTTAGAAAAATAATTATTAAAAATCAACAAAGGAATAGATTTTCAAATCCATAATAACTTTTGTTCACAATAATCTAAGAAACATAAATAACTTAAAATGTCTAAAATATTTTAAGAAGTGAACATTAAATAAAAATTTGAATAAACTTAAAAAAATTCTCATTTTTTTTAAAATTGTAAGACAATGGTTGGTCAAACTGACTTTTAACTTTCAGAATCCCTTTTTTAATATAACCTGAATGTAAATCATTAATTATTTTTACTGTTACTTTCTGCAAAAAATTTTTTTGAAAAAGGATATTGTGTAGCCTTAAAACCCTATAAGTTGTTCTTGAACTTCCAGACCCCTTTATGTTTTAGCCTGACATCACGGACCCCCAAGATTTTTAACACAACACCCTGACTCTCAACACATGGCTGAGTGATTTAAAGGTACCTCAAAAATCCTAAAATAGGATTACAGACTCTACTACAGGATTACAGACAGAATCTACAGACTCTGCTACTTCTTCCGATTTTTTAACCTTTATTTTTTGCCTTTAAGAAAACTTTAAAACATCTAATAATAAAAAAAATTTATTGTAGCAATGACTATGTAGTTGCAAACAATAAAAAAAACCCGAATTAATATTCTTCATCAAAATACATGTTCCAGCAGAGTTTTTTCATCGGGGTCAATTTAGTCTAGGATAACTCATCCTTCAAATTTTCCATGAGTTCCTTCAGAGTCTGTAATGAGGGAAATCTTAACATTAAATACACCCCTTCGTGAGCCCCTAGAGAGCTCTAGTGACCCCCAGGGTTCCGCAGACACAGTTTAAGAGCCACTGCTTTAAGCAGATACTCTTTACGCTTACGATGATGGATGCTCAACCATAGACATAAAAATGGCATATTGAACTTTTTAGTATTTTATATTTTAATAGAAATAATAAAAAAAAAGGAATGTGGTATAAATAAGTACCACGGCATCGTTGTACTTAAAAATACTGTTTCATGAAAGCTTGAAAAGCTAAGACATATTTTTTTAAAAAAGAAAAAAAAATTCTTAGTACAAAAAATATATTGCAAGCTAAAAAAATTCATAAATATGCTTTACTGAATATGAAATGAATATTACGCTGGCTATGTATTTTACGAAAATTCAACACCAGAATCCCTGGGCATTTCTTTAAAATACAGAATATCAAGAACTGACAGTTTTGCCAAAGCTATTGTTATTTTTCGCAACACAAACATGCAAAAAAATTACTTTGGTACGCGGAATAAATCCAGAAACTGTTTGCAGTTTTTCAATGAAAATTTTGTGAAGACGATAGAAAATATAGTTGTTTGGGGGGTGGGTTAAGAAAAAAGAAAAAAAAAATACACGTCTTGATGGATTGAAAAGATAGAATAAACTGATAGATTTATAATACCATTTCGTCTTATATACCAATGTACTGTAACTGAAAGCTATCCATGTATTTGTTGAAATCTTATTCAATTCAGGAAAGTATTAATTAATTAAAATATTAATATGTAATTTAAATTTAATTTTTTTTATTAACCATCGACCATCTTTTATTTATTTTTAAGGTAACATTGAGGATTTTTAGGTTTAAAGATATTATCTTTTATCCTCCTAATTATTTTGAACTTATATCAAAAGATTGAAATATATTTCATTAATTTTTAATTTTTTAAACAGTATTTTTATGAATATCTAGCTTTAAATTTAAAACTTTTTAAATAATACATAAAATGGAATCCTAAAGAGAGAAATATGTAGACAGCAATAAGCGTCAATTTACACGTAAAATGTATTATATTTGTATTTATTAAAATGATATAAGAATTTCCTATGAAATTATAATTTAAATACAGCGAAAACGCTTAATACAAAATATCTGTTAACACGAAATAATACTATGGTCCCGACAAACTACTATGAATTTTCATGCTTTTCTTCTCTCAACACAAAACGAAAATAGCTTAACACGAAAAGACTTCCCATCTAAGAATGAACAAAATACGGAAAACACCAGTCACTTAATGAAATGTCTAAGAAAGTCTCTGCATTATTGGATAGTCTTACTGTATCATCGGAAGAATTCATTTCAGTAGATGATAATAATGTGCGTATGATCCCAATTATGAACGACAAAGACAATTTGGAGTTTGCCCAAAGAACTAAAAAATTATCATTGATGCAAATTCGGGCGATGAAAATGAAATGAATACTGTAGCTCCAGTTTCTACATCATCCGAAATGAGGAACATCGTGAAAAGTATGCGCAGTTATTTTAACGCAGATTTCAATGGTGAAATGAATTAAAAAAATGGACACCATTGCACTATGTGTTGACAATTTGATGCTAAAAAGGCCAATTTAAAGAAAATTATCAGATATTGTCTAAAAAATATATAAATGTTTTGTTTTTCAAAATTCTTAAAAATTTTGTATTAAATTTCATTAAGTTCTTGAAAATGTTTTTGTTTCATTAATTTCTATTAAACGCATGCATATATACACATCTATGTAAATTAATAAACTTAATTTTGTTAAATATATGTTCGGGTTTTTTTTGCAATATTCTTTTACACGAAAAAATATTTCAGACCCCTCAGTTTCGCGTTAAGCGATTTTCACTGTAATTTAGTTTCTTTTACATCTTTTATATTGAGAAAAAAGCATAAATATATTTCTAATAAGATTTCCCATTGATTCAATGTAAACATTAAATGAATGAAAAAAGACTCTAAACTGTCTTTTTAAAATTATTTATACTAATAAAGGATGAGATTTATGTGTGTGTTTCACCTGTACCGCCCAAACTAAGCAAGCCAGAAGTATAACACTTGGCACATAATTATTCTAGGTCCTAATGATGTGCACTACGAAGAGTGGTTTTCGAAATTCGCTTTAGATGTTTTCAAAATTAAATTTTTAAGAGATTTTCCCATTTTTTTTTTCAACAACAGGATTTTAGGTTTGTTCGTTTGGCAACACAGTGTATTTGCTTTAGAATTATTTGCGCTCGAAAATTTCAATCACCAGATTTTAGTTTAACATTTTTCCCCCAGCAATATAATCTGCTTCATCATTTTCTTTTTGAGTTAATTTTTTTTTGATTTATGTATTTTAAATATTTGTAATAGAGTTTATTTTGAAACAGTATTACAGTCGGAAGATGTGCATCGCTCTTCAAGCTTTTTTTTTATTTTTTCAGTAACTAAATCAAATTAGTTTGATATACATTTTTGTTTCGCGTATTGATTTAATTTTGTCATTTCTTTTTCAGATTAAAAATTTCTTATTTATTTTTTGTGTAGTCACAATGGTATTCATATTGTAATTTCTATTTTGGTTTAAGGCAGCGTAACGTTTATTCTTTATTCATGTTCACCTTTAAATGTTTACAGTTGATTCTTATGTATTGCTTCTGGTTTTAGATTTAATTAGGTCATCATTTTTAAAATAAAGACTGGGGAAATTTCTGAAAGCACTTTAAAGTTATCAGAAATTCTTAACCTGGAAAAGAAATGAGACAACTTTAAATCTAAAACTCGAAACAGTACGGAAGTATCAAATATATACATATAAAGGTTTAAAATAAAAATAAAAATAATAATAAATGTGACACAGCCTTAAACCTAAATCAGATTTTTTAAACTGAAAAAATAACCACAGAATTGAATCTAAACTAAGAAATGGTTCGGAATAATCAAATAAAATATAAGCAAAACAAAAATGTATATTAAACTAATTTAATTCAGTCATTGAAAAAACATAAAACACGCTTAGATGGAAGACCAATGTCTCTTCCTACCAGAAAAATACATAAATTAGAAAACTTATAACGAAAAAAAAATGTTATAACTGATTATTGCTGAAACAAAATTGCTTTTTAGAAGAATTTGTTTATGCAATAAAAAAAAAATACCGTTTGTTATGAATGAGTGAAATTTGGAAACTTTCACTTAAAAATCAAGCCCTCCAAAAAAAAAAATTAAAACTTAAATGCAAACGTAAGTTTATTCGAAGCAAAGGGCTTGGCGTCAAAAACAGATTTTCGAGTCAAACAACTTTTTCGAGTAATGACTTATACTCCGTTCCACCTTTAAAGAACAGTTGGACTATAACAAATGAAAATCACCAAATTGGCTGAGTAAAAAAAAAAAATTGTTTCATTGTAAGTAAATATCTCTTTAATTTTATAAGTTCATTTATTACATCCGTTAATAAAACAAAAATTCCTTAATATTTGTAAAAAATTTAATTCCTCTTACTCCATTAGCCTTATTTTAAGTAAGCTTATCATATAAATTATTTGCAATACATTTAAATGTCGTTTTTGTATGTTATCTTAAGATATAATGAAGCATAAAATAGAATTCTGAAGCTCATTGAAAAATTTATCACTTGAAATTTACTATTCTTCGTAAAACTTTTAGTTTTCTTAAGAAATATCTCGATGTGCGCATTTGAAATATTATGTTACTGACATATGCGAAATTTTTAAAAACGTGTGTGTGTTTCACCTATTCCGGCCAAACTAAGCACCCAGAAGTATAAGACTTGGAACATAAGTACTATAGGTCATAATGCTATGCACTACGAAAAGGCTTTTTTGAAATTCGCTTTAGATTTTTTTAAAATTTCATTTTTTAGCAATTTTCCAACTAACTAGTGATATGTCCCCCCTGTATAAGTTTATAAGACTTAATGATTCACCCTTTTTTATGGATGATTGTTGCATATTTTATTATAAATATATTCATTTAAGGTTGTATTTAGTCATTTTTTAATTCTTTGTGGCAGAATTGCAATTGTTTTTCTAAAAAATTATTCTGTAAAAAGTGTGCTTTTTCTAAATTTTTGAAGTTATACCACTATCAGTATGGCGTCACCTCCAACAACCGAGAAAGAGATCAGTATGACGTCAAAGATCACCTGGTCTACAGAACTATCATGCGGAATGAGGGCCATGCCTTCCATGTCTTTAAAGGAGGTTTTGTGTCTTGTGATCCGAGAAAAGTGAATCTTGGAGGCCTGTTTTGGTACTCCAGGGATGCATATTCGGCCTTGATTTTAATTTTATAGATGACAATTCTCTCTTACGTAAGACTCATCTTAATGACAAATTTTTAAAGTGTAAAAGTATTAAATAGATGGATTGGAAAAAGAATATCCAAATTTAACTTCAGTACCTCATACTGAAAATGCTTTAGAGAGAACAGTTGCATTTCTAATTTTCTCTTCCAGAACCATCCAGCAACAACAGAAAGTGGCATCGCTGGAAGTTTTGAACCAAAAGTCAATTAATTCACAAACAGTTCTCATTTCCTACCTAAATTTTCAATGCGATAACTGCATAAATGTTCAAAAGGATACATTATTTCTCATTAACCTAATTTTTGTTCCATCTTTTACCCTCACTTTTAAACATTCTTGCTTGGATGGACCATACACGTGATTATATTGTTACGAAGATCCGGGTTCAAGGATTTTATGCAAAACAGTCACAAAGAAAAATAACAGTTCTTTAAGAGCGATGCGAATTTATTATCAGAAATCCAATTTATTAAATGCAGGATTCCGCAACAATATTCACAGAGTAAATCTCCGAAAGTCTTCACACCTTCAACAGCAATCAAACACAGTTACTAGTTTTTAAAATACACGCATGTAAAAGATTATTCACAAGGACAGTCGAGCCAATCGGTAATAAAAAAAATCTGACTGGTTGCGGCTGGCACTGCTCTATTTATAGACCCGGCGGAAACTTCCAGAAAAACCCGCACGCGTCATAGTTCGTGAAAATAGTGGCGAGATCCACTAGTTTCTAGAAGTATCCAGAGGATCCCAACCTCGCCAACATTGTCGCCAAATTGGTGGCCGACCTGGTCGTTAAATATAATGCCAACTTGGCTCTATCACCAAGATTGAATCGCCACTATAGCTTAAGGAACCATATTGTTTATGAATATTACAATTTTAACATAAACTAAATATAACATAGAGTAATATAGTTGCATTACACATCCAAATGCAGATTATTTACACTATTTACACAAAGTTCGTAACAATATGTTTCGATCATAACTGCTGTATCTCATATTTTATATTACATCAACTTAAGTACACGCACCAAATTTAATTAAAATCAGTCCAGTACTTCTGGAGATGATGAATCAAAAATAAAGGATCTATATTTATTTGGAAACACAGTGCATGTTTTATTTACGATAGTTAAATATGTTTTACTTTTGCAATTAAAAGCAACAGAGGGATTGAAATTTTGATTTATTGAAGAATGTACAATTATATATATCTGAGAAATAAAATCACTTTTCGAAGAATTGAAAAAGACTTAATTACCAAAAAACAAATTTATAGAGAACTTTTGGATTCTACTTTTTTAGGCAGTAGAATAGACATGAAAAAATCAATTATATAAATTCTGTCTATCATATTGTATTTGTAAACATTTGTGGCTCGAAAAATTCACAACATTGTATTTGTTTTGAACATACATATCAATCTGCTGCATTCTTTTGATAACAATAGAAGGAAATACAAGTAAAAGAAACGCAAGTCTTGAGCAGTGCACCACACTGAACTTTCTCACAATACGTGAAAAACCTTTCTTTAAGTACACATCGGAAAAATGAAAATAAAAACGAATTTTAATGACTCACAGCATGGGTTTCTGATTACCGCTTTTTTACGACACCTTCACCATCAAGATTTCCGATAAGGATTCTCAAAATATTATTTTTTTTAAGTATATTTAAAAAAAAAATGAAACCGCCTTCAAATTTTATGATACCATTAAACGTCTCATCATTTCGAAGGGGGGGAATCGAAAAGTTTGCATGTGTGTAATGCTAACACGAAACTCTGAATTCTCTTGCATTTCAGCTCAGTGTAATATAAATGATGTTGAAAATATCACAGACACATATGTGGCCACCGCACTGTGAGAAACTTAACTATTATTTTAAGCTGCTTTCACATAGATTGGTAATGACCAACATAAGGAGCCATTACGATTCAATAACTACTCATGCTGCAGACCATAATGTGTTTTAAGAGGATTTAAATTACTTTTTTCCCTTTCTCCGTTAGGTCTGGCTCTTTTTGAAGATTGAATTTTCAATATCGAGTTTTTCCAAAACGTATACCATTTTTTTTATATCTTTTGTTACGAGATCGCTTCCGGAAAAAAATTCCTTTTTTTCTAATAAAACATATGATAAATATTTTTTTCTCTTTTCTTGCTGGAAAAAATATAAGTGATGCCGATGAATGGATGTTTAAATCGAATGAAATATGATGGATTGCTTTTTGTTACTTGAAAAAAAAAGTTTCGATTTCTGTTTCCAGAATGCATTATTTCATTCATTTTTCCTTGACTGAGCATTAATGCGTGTCTGGTTGCTGGAATGCAATATTATTTTTATGACGAACTTTTTTCGAACACCTGTGCGATTTAATGAGTCATAAAAATCATTCACAAGAATCTGACGTTTTAAATATTTAAAAGGTTAAATTTCTAAGAAATATCGAATTCATCGAATGATTTACGATTAAGAATATTTGTAGAGAAATGAGTTTTTTTTGCATCAAATTATACATATTTAGATACATACAGGTTTATTTATTTATTTTTGAAATAATTGAACTTTCATAAGTAAAAAAAAACCAAACAAACAAAGTATTTGATGCTTACACATAGATAATAATGCATTCTATCACATGTTTAATATTTTATATTGTTCCGATGGACCAAAAATTAAATTCGTAAACTAACGTGATCACAAAAATTAATTAAACATTGAAAATATATTTTCTGATTACATGTGTATTATAAAATATATTTAAAATATATATATATATATATATATATATCCCCAAAAACAATAAACACCATACTACACACCCGTAACAGCTGTTGTCTCTCCACTTGACAAAATATCATGTGTACAGAGAAACTGGTTTCTCCTTTTCACCCATCTTTACTTTCACATTATAGGAGAGGATGATATTTTATCGGCCAGCTCTTAATCGTTATTTATTCCAGGTATCGATAAGATCTCATTATGGATATACCATTTGCTAGGACCTATTTATGTATTTTCAATTTTTATTTCTCAATCCGGTTTTCAGTAATGAATAGTAAGTAAACTCAAGGACAAAATTTTTAAGTGGCACATCTGTTTTAAAAAATATTGCTGAAATATTTTCCTTGTAATAATACGGTTCATTTATATGCTTTTCGTGAGAGTTTAGGCAAGTTTGGAATTTCAAATTCAGTCCATATTTGATTTTCGGTGAATTATGAAAAAACTACCATAAATTTTGTAAAGTAAACTATATGTTAAAAATATTAAGTAATTTTGGGTAAGTATTTATTTTATACATTAATGTTCCAAATACTTCACATGTAAATTTTTTAGACTCTTATTGTAAAGTAAATTAGATGCAATGAAAATCCGAGATGATAATCTATCATTTGCGAGTGTTTTAAAAAATATCATTTATATTAATGTTACTGTCATTGTTTAGAGTCTGAGTCAGGCAGTGAACTAAAATAATTCATAGTTGTATAAAACTACTTTAATATAATTTTCCGTAGTACTTTTATGAAAATATTTTAAATTTACCATAATCGCATAAGTTTTTGTATACCAGTTTATGTAAATCAGAAAGATATTTTTTTTAAAACTTAAATTATGCACTTCGTTTTAATGAAATATACATAATTTGTATGACAATTCAACTAATTTGTTTTTATGTATTTGTTCCAGGAAATGACCATTATTTAAACAAATGTGCATGGAACGCAAATATATAAAGTATGGCTCTACATTAAAATAGGCACTCAGCAGTTCTTAGATTAAACAATTTTCCACAAATTGCATAGAAATATTTACTATAATTTATAAATAATGAAATATTTTTGCACTAGAAATATATTTGCATGATTTATGTAAATCCTTGAAATTTACAAACAACGAAACGTAAAGCCAGTAGTATTATGTCTCACCAAAAACGAAAATATTACTTAGAATTTATTTTCCTTCTTTACTCGAAAGTTCATTTTTTTTCTTTATTTTAAACTGTTCCTGGTCTAAAAAGTGCATATGATTACTCTTCAGTATTTCTTAGGTAAGAGTCAAAGAAAAATATCCTTCCAAATGACGAATGTACCAAACCTTATTTCACTTTCAGTTGCTCAAGGTTATTTATTTCGTTACAATCCTCAGTTAATAAGAAATGCATGCATAAATTTTGAATTATTATTCAGAGCAGTATAGAACGAATATTGTGAGTAAATGAGAAATACCCCTCATTTCTTTCAAGAGTGTTTGCAAAAAAACTAATAAAAAACAGATTGAGAATTTCCAACCTTCATAAATTCCTTTCGGAATATTACTGCACTTTTATAAAAATGGAATTCCTACTAGAACGTCCCAAGCAGCCATGAAATGGTAAATTGCTTCCTTATTAATGCTATTTTACAGAAAACGATAATTCTTTTGTGGCAAATAAATCCTAAATGTTTTTAACCAAATCGCTTGATGCTTATAAAATACGCAAGGGGAAAAATCGATGTTATATTCCTTTTTTAATGTTTTTGATAAAGTCTATATTTTACAGAAAATTTCGATTACAAAAAATTAGTTTTCCATAAATTTCTTTTAAATATTTAATAAATGAATAACATACAATTGTAATAAAACACTAATAATACAAATTATTTGCAACTTATATAAATGTAAATTTCATTACCATAACTGCAATATAGCTATGATAAAAAACAACAAAATAAAATGTTTTAATTTAATACACTAATTTTTAAAATGCTTTCCTTATTTTTATTATTCATCTTTATTTTTTTAAGAAAATAGTCAATAAATAATTTTACAGTCTGATTTCTGCTGGCATGACAGTTTTTAAATGATGCATTAGAGACGTCACAAAAAAGTTGAAATATCTCGAACCTACCTATATATATATATATATATATATATATATATGATGAATAAAAATAAAACAGTAGTTGGTCGTATCGTTATGTAAAGTTTTATGTAGTTTGAAGAAAAAAACGTTTTTAGGAATATTTAAATTATATGTATTTCTTTTAAAAGAAATGAAACTTGTTATCTAATAAATACAGGTTATGAAATTGTATGCATTGAACATTGCACACCCAAATCAATAATAAGCCCATTATCTATAGGATCAATGCTTCAGAAAGTATTCCTTGGAGTGTTGATATTTTGTAGAAGAATTAAATATTCCACATAAATAAGTTTTTAAATTTTATATTATTAAGTTTTAAAGTTATTTAAAATTAATACTATATATAATTTTTTTCAAAACGCTTGAAGGCATTTTAGAAAATTTGATTAATTATTTAAAATACATTTTTGAATTTGTTTGCTTTTTACTATCCTAGTACGATAATTATGTCATCCCTTTCTGTGAAGAAAAATAACATACAAGTTATTTCTCACTTCATTCAGAAAAATTAATTGCTTTTTATATTTTCTTAAAGATTTGTAACACATATCACTAAGCACTTCATATTAAATGGAAGCTTTTTTTGATTTTTAAGAAGAAAGTATTCAATTACATAATAATACATTTGTTAATCAGTAAGCATTTATACAAGATATTTTCACATTTACTGGAAATGTATCGTTTATAATTTTTAAATTTTAAAAAAAATACAGTAAAAGCACTCAGGATCTTCTATTTTATATGCATTTTAATATTGCTACATTACAATCCGTTTCACTATAAATATTTACATAGTTAAAATAGAACAGTACAAGTTTTTGAAACAACTTTTCAACATACAATTGCATTTTATGAATCACTTGTATGAAAGTAGGCCATTCAGAGATAAACTCACGGAACGTAAAGTAATTATTCTTTTTATTAAATGGACTCGGACATTTACTCAGATTTATTTCTCACATTATTTTGAAGCTACATTTTTACTCCATTTGACTTAAATTTCTTATCTGTAGTTACGGCACGTTTTACACAAGGAGTATTTTACTTCTTTCTTGATGAAAGTCATTTTTCAGGCCCTACACGACTGAGAAGTTTCTAGTCACGTCTTTATGAAACAATAAACTTAATCTTGACGTTCTGAAGTGCTATAATTTTAATCTACATCGATTGAAGTTTCTTTTTTGTTAGCGAAAACGTTGAGAAGACATTCATTGACAAATAAATCGGAAGAAGTAAGTTTAAATGCTTGTAAATTAACGGAAAATAGTCTCAAAATTAAGTAAAAAATTACAAATCTAGCCAGTTTGTTTAAGTTTTATGATGAATTATTTTTATCGAAAGTTTTAAACCTTAAAAAGTTATTTTGGAATTTTTATGTTATGTAGAAAATTAGATAGAGTTTGGAAGTAAAGTTGAAGAAAACTTAAAATATATAAAAATATATTTATTTCATATGATACTTTTTTAATATAGAAATTAATTAGCAAATTTACTCTTTTATAATTTAAGAACATATTATTTGAATTGAAGAATAATCTACTAATTAATGAAAATTCCTCTAATTTATTTCGTTATTCTATACTAACAGTTAATAACTAGTAACATTAATTACTATCATCAAGATTTAGCATCAGAATGTATTAAAATTCGTAACGAAGGAGTCATAAAAGTAAATAAGTGAAAAAATAAATAAAATGGGGGCTTAATCATTTATTTCTTGTTAATTGACGTAATTAGTCATAGCAAATTATTTTTGCAATAAACCGTCTTTGCATATAGTAAGTTATTCTGAATAAATTCGCAAATATTAACGCTTATTTGAGTTAAGTTTAAAAAATTAAATTTTTCTACTTAATGCTTTTAAATAAGTCAGAATTCTTCAATGTACTATATAAAACTACAAACTATTCCATAAATAATTAATATTTTAAATTATCATGACAAATATTTGAGATCTATCTTATTATTTTAAATTATCGTTAAAAATAATTGAGAAGGTGTATCTTATAAATGAAATAAAGATGAAAAAAAAGATGGAAAAAACACAAGTAGTGAACTAATTTTTAGTGAAATAATAATTTGCTTTAGCAAAAAATCCTAGAATCATTTAAAAATTGCTATTGCTTATTATAGAATTTTATCCAGCACACACATACTAATCCTGTATTTAAAATATAAATAAGGCAGTTTTTTTTTCAAAGACTCACAAATCTATCAAACTTTAAAATACTGAACTAGTATTAAATCAAATAATTTCAAGAATAAAATTTATTTGAAGATAAAACGAAATATCTATCAAAACATTGAGAAAAATAATTGTTATTTACATTTATTTAAATAAGATCCGGAAAGATAACAAGGTTAAAAGAAATAAAATTGTGCAAATTCTAAAATAAGTATTTAAAAAAATATGTTTACATTATGAAGAAATCTATTTATAATTAATCATTTGTTTACCATTATTATTTTATAATTTAGCTGTGCATTTATTGCGGATAAAACTTTCAATACAATATTTACACCTTTATCTAGACCACTAGTTTTTTTTTTTCTTCCTTTCTTTGTATTAATATGAAAAAAAAATACAAGTTCGCTCTCCTATTATACGAGGGCTATTCAGAAAGAAAGGAACGTTTCCGTCTGACGACGCCAGGCGCGCACCGATCACGTACATTTTGGTGTCTGAGTACACGGCATCTCAGTCGGAGTCCAGCCATCACAACGGGAACATTTTGACGCTGCCCGTTTTTTCGATATTCCAATTTAAAATAAGCGCTGCAATTGAAAATCCCGCCAGTTGTGAGGTGCGGTATGTGATACTGTTTTTGTTGGCGAGAAATCTAAAACCTATGGAAATTTATCGGCAAGTGTGTGAAGTGTACAGAAACAACGCAATGAATGAAAGTTCAATCCGAAAATGGTGCATTCCGTTTAAAAATGGCCGAACTAACGTTCACGATGAAGAGAAGAGTGGACGCCATAGCATTGTGACTGACGAACTTTTCACTGAAGTTGATGAAAAGATTCGTGAAAACTGCCGTTTCACAATAATGGAGCTTTTCGCTTAGTTTTCCACAAGTTTCGCGGACTTTGTTGTTTGAAATTGTCACACAAAAGCTAGGCTACCCCAAATTTTGCGCAAGATGGCTGCCGAAATTGCTTACAGACTACCATAAAGGCCAGCGAATGGGGGCAACTTTGACATTTCTGGAGGCCTATGGCAGGCATAGGGATTCATTACTGGACCGAATCGTAACTGGTGAACGGTACTGTCAAACTTTGCCCAACCTTAGGAGAGCAGTTCAAAACAAGCGCTGAGGAAATTTGACGTCTAAAATTTTGTTTTTGCACGACAATGCCCGACCTCGCACGGTAAACTGCACCCAAGAACTCCTTAATTCATTCAAATGGGAGGTTTTCCCTCATCCGCCCTATAGTAATGATTTTGCACCTAGTGATTTTTACTTGTTTCCAAGAATGAAGAACTGGCTAGCAACACAGCGCTTTGACGACGACAAGGAGCTGCGGATGTGCGTCACTTAGAGTCTAAGATCACAGGCGGCAGAATTCTATGACAAAGAAATTTCAAAGCTTGTCCATCACTATGATAAGTGCCTCAATTTGTTTGGTGACAGTGTCGAAAAGTAGAATTTTAGTCGCTCTTTCTGCTGTATATAATAAATTTTTTTCTTGTACTTAGTTTCTTTTTAATTCCAAAACGTTCCTTACTTTCTGAATAGCCCTCGTATGTATATGATCTTCATATATGAAGCTTAGAATCCTATAAAACAAACTTTGCCCTGATTCACTGCCGAAAGTCAGAGATAGTTTAAGAAAACGTAAGAATGTTCCATTTGGGTCAATTGGCTTTTCTTAATTCATTGCTTTTTTTTATTTTTGATCCTCGATTTCTGAATTAATATTCCTTTGTGTGTGCTTGAACATTTAATTTATCCATTATTTCTTTTAATTTATGTCCTTATTTATTATTATTATATTATTTTCGACAGTAAAGAAAACAGAAATATTCAATTACAGCAATTACTAAATTAGGAAAACCGTAATAGCTTCTTCAAATGACAGAAATCGAATTCCTTCTCAATTCCTGCCACTCAAATAGAGAATTATTATTTTTCTTCTTTTTCTTTACAACTAACCTGATTTCTTTCCACTTTTTATCTCTTTGCTTCTTTTTTCCCTACTTCCTCACTGCCCTCTTCCAAAGAAAAGAATTTTTTCCTTTCATTTATTCAATCGGTGATCAATCTTTTTCTCTGATATTATATTTGCGGTATTCAGATAAAACCATAAGAAGGAAATAAAAGCAAAAATGAAGCATGACATGTAATTCCCCTACAGGCTCATTGACTTAAATATGCGTAACAGATGTTCGATAATAAAAACACGCAATGCATTATGGGTTTCTCATAGGGAATACTTTCTAGAGAGAAAGATAAACATGTGATCTTTGATTGAGCTGAACTAAGAATGTCCGGAAAGGAAATAAGAAACTTCAAAATCATATTCTCTATTCAATGGGGCGTAGTTGATAAAAGCAGAAATCCATAGTAATAACAATGCTTCGAATATCTGGGAACAGTATGATCTGTTATCGATTAAAAATAAATTAAATCGATATGAAAGCGACGAAATTCGAGTTACATAAACGATTATTCCACGAAATCGATTAAGGGGAACATTACATTGAAGGAAAAATCGATATGTGGGAGCAAGAATCCAATGATCTAGAAGACATGATATAGAAGTTGAGGGTGGAGGGGTGAAATGATGTAGCTTTTCTCATTATAAAAAAGACGGAATCTATTTTTATATCTATATAAATAAAAGGACTAAGATATCGGGAAGGAGTCATTAACTTTGAATTCGCAGGATATTTGAAGTCAAATGTAGAGTCTTTAAAAGGAATCATTTAATTCCAGTTTTCCGAGACGATTTGATTGTTTCTTTCGATTAGTTTGATATTGAAATAATGAATGAATTGCTTCTCTATTCAATTTAGTTTTTATTTTTAGAATGCGATTCCTTTTTGAAATCAAACTGATGCATTTTCATTTGAGCATTTCATGAATTCCAAAGAAATAAACAATTTTTAAAAGTATCGTATTTTCATAATTAATTATTAACTTATTTTCAATTTTAAATTTCTTATTTGAGACCTTAAATAAGATGGAGAAACGTTTATTGAAACGTATTAATTGCTTTATTTACGATACTAAACAGTCGATCTAATTTTCAATAAATATATAATGAGGTTTGAAGTGGAATTCTATCATTCAATTGTATATGAATATGAAATTCTACAGAAATAAATTTATTTTCCCAAATTTAACTCGGATTTCATTTTATAGTTTTAAGTTTCATTGTTTTAAACTTAATTCTTTTGTGGGTTTAAAACTGATAAAAATGTAAGAGTTGTTAATTAATAAATCATATTGAGAATGTATGGAATGCTTGATTTTTCGAAGCCAAATTCTTGGGGGAGGGAAGTAAAATTACCAGACATATGTTGAGTTAATTTTTTAGGGACAAAAGAGACGTATTTATTTCTGAAACCCTGTGAAGCTTAGAATGTTTTTGCGCTTGACGTTATTTGAAAAAAAAAATAGTAATAACAAGACCAGTTTCTATTATGGTATTTTTTTGCAGTAGTACAAAAATAGAATTTCCATAATTAAATATATTAACAAGGTTTTATTATAATTTACATTTGAAATTATAAGATTGAAATCTCTCTCTCTATTCTATTAGATATAAATTTTTTGTGTTATTATGAAATTATATTTATGTCCTAAAACGATTTTTTTTTTAATTCGAATATTAATAGCTTTTTCAAAAGTGATATGTTACATGCTTAAATTATGCAAGAATTTTATTTCTAATTAATTTAGAAAATTGTTTTATATATACTTGTGTGTATGGAGGATTTGAAATAATTTTAACTGAACTTTGTTAGCAATTTAAATTTAAATATACTTTAAAAAGCCACTTCATAGAAGTAATTAAAAAATGAACGAATTATCTAAACCTGATTGTAAAGTCTCAAAATTTTTGCCACATGTTCATTTCATTCGAAACGGAAGATATCATCTTCACAAAATTAAATAAAAAATGTTGTTGACATAACAGATTGTGAAAAGTAAATTAAACTGTCTTAAGACTTCGGAAATTAGTTTTGTTCTGCACTCCATGAAACAGAGAAATACCCATTTATAGAAAAGCAGTCATCTTTTGTTAGTAAAATAGAGTGTTTTATTAAGTTTCCTTTATGACATGCTTCAAAATTAATCATACTTTTCGCAAGAGGGAAACAAGTTTTAATTTTCGGAATACAAAAAGCCTTCAACAAGTTGGAAATGCAATTAAAACTGAAGTCTCCTGCGTCTGTTTATTGTTGAATGCCTGCTCTTTATTTACCTCTGGGATGTAGTTAAAGAGACAAAACAAAACACGAAGAAAGCCTATTCTTAAACTGTGAAAAGTAGGGTTATATTTCACGACAGTTATCATTAATTAAACAGTCATTCGAAATTCTTGTTTTGGAACTAAAATGAGGAAATGAAGTATAGCATTTTTATTGAGAAACAGATATATTGGCTACGAAACTGTGGATTAGAAGCAGAATTATACTTATATATTAATTATTTTCCGAGGAATATGTAATAATTTTATGTCTGAAGGCTTAGTCAAATGCTCCAAAATTGTTTTTAGAGATGTAAATTTGAAAATTAAGAGTATATTATGTTGTTGTTGTTTCTTATCCCACTTGATTGACAGAAACATTTAGATCAAGTTCATGAACCCGTGCGTTTTTAAACAATGAAGAACTGTAGTAGGACTTGAGACCAGCTGGCTCTTGTGGCAACCATTACAAGCCATGACGTGGACAGGAGGGGCTTGGTTCACATTGCAATTAGGACAGGTAGGGTAAACGTTAAGACTCGCCACATGCTGTTGAGCTCGAGTATGCCCCCCCCCCCCTTTACGAAACCTAGCAAGAGTAGTTTTACATCTCACCTACTGCCTGTTCCAAGCAAAGCAGCACCAGGATGGTTTTCTTCATGCCACTCATGGTCGGGTGCCTGTTCCAAAGAGGAACTGATATCTTGTTTGACCGGGTATTAATTTTTGAAAAAGTAAGTCGTCCACCAAGTGCAGAATCTTTATGGCTGCCCTCACGGGCCAAACCATCTGCAATCTCATTCCCGCAGACATCATGACTGGATTGTTTGAGAGTATATTATAAATATCGTTAGTTTATCTTTAACCACTTTTGGAAACAATGAAAGCTAATAATCTCCTGAGTACTGTATAAAGCCTATTTTTATATTAATTATTTCTTAACAATTTTCAATGATAATCTGTTTATTTTTTTTATTTCCAGAAGAAAAAAAAAACGTTTGTGGAAAGATTAATCCAATCAAGATAAATATAAATAGTTTGTCTCTAAGAAAAGGTTAATGCGGAAAATAAATTTACATAATTTTACAAAAAAGGAAACAAAAAGTATAAAAGGTACATTTTTTATCAATTTATATATTCATAAAATGCACGCTTAGAGACTTAATAAGATATTAAATATTTATTAAAAACACACACAAACTGAATGTTACAATCGTTAATTGTTGAAACACCTTTTACGGTTGCAATACGTAGTTGTAAGCTGAAAATTAAGGAATAATGCAATTTCTAATCCTCCATATAATAGAATTCCTAATGTATTCATCAACTGATATGCTCCAAATACTTATTATTTAGCAAAATATGTATCTGACGTGCCAATACATTCTATATCATAATATAATACAGTTGTGCGTGTGTGTGGAGCCCAGTGGCTGAGTGGGTCGTGCTTCCACACCACAGGTTCGAAGTACAAACCCTGGGTTTGGCAAATTTTACTCAACCTTTCATCCTTTCAGAGGGTCGATAAATACCAAGCTTGCTTGGGAACTTAACATCGGGGGTTTCGCTTCAGACTGACCACCTGATCGGAATATCTGATGGTACACCTTTGGGCACTGAGTAAAGTTAATATAATAAATTTACTATAATGATCTTCTTCGAACACATTATGGTAACTTTAAGAGCTCAGATGGAATTCAAAGATTTGCCAGCTACCAGGATATGAGTCTTTTCAATGCTGGATTTCATTTTAATTTAAGTCACACTCTAAAACAACACGAGGCTATTAAGGAAGTTTATTTTGAGCAACCGTCAACTGTGGTGGTATCTAAATAAGCCAGTAACAGCCTCCGGACAGGAGTGATCACTTTTGCCTAGTGGTATGTTGCGTACTTACGAATCCATAGGTCAAGGGTTCTAATCCTCGACAGTGGCTATATTTTTCCAGAATAAATTTCATAGTTTAGCATCTTGCGGGAACCATTGTTGTAAGCACTTATTCACAGCCCTATGACCTTATGCTTGATATGACGAGTTCGCTTCATATGTCCTAAATATTTAACCCTGTCTGATGTCTAGCAATGTGTTCATTTGTAGATAAATAATATCACAGAAAATATAATTGTCAGATGCCAAACAAGGTAACAAATGGACTACAGCAATAAATGTTGTTGTGATAGTAATTAGTACTCAACTATCAAATAAAATTTTGGTTATCAGCAGTATGAGAGTTGAAAAACTTTTATAATGATGAAAAAATATTTTATTTAAAAAATGTTTTATTGCATTTTTTTTACGTTTTAATGATTCTCCTTGAAACTTTAAGAGGTATATAATTTTTCTTTATTTGTGAGTTATTCTTTATAGTTTAAAGAAGACAGAAATGAATATTTTCTTGTCAGTTTTCTTAATTTTCTTTTATTAGTTCTTCTAAAACAAAATCTTTAGGCCATTTCGCTAAGCATTTCATTTTCATTCTGTGTACATACGGTTAAACAATTTTTAGGTTAAAATTTCTTAATTTTGTTATATGACTTATTTTGCATATTAAAGTATTTGTCAATAAAGTAGATCGCAAAAACATTGTTTTTGCACAAGTGAAAACATTCTTAGTGTTTAGGTTTGTATATACTTTAAACTGCGTAGATTAATATGTAAAAGTTTTTTATGGCATTGAAAAACCGTTTAATTTCTTGGACCCGATCAAGAAAGAAATTAAGTAGCTAAAGTTTTATTTTCTTCTAAGCATTTAGAAAAATTTGCATTAAATGTTTTTAGCATCTGACTTATGTTTGAAGCAGCTTTTTAAAATTTGTTGATAATTAGCCACTAGAACTCTGTAAATTTAAAAACATCTTAAGGCAAAAATTAAGGAATCTTCTTAATATGTTTTAACTTTTTGACTGCCAGAAATATTAATTTCCTGTTGATTACCCTTTATTAATGCACGTATTAATGTATCATGTTCGTAATTTTCATCATATTTTTATAAAACTGTGAAACAATGTATTTTATTCTAAGCTACATTTAAAAATTAGTAATAATTTGTGTTTGTTCACATTTATTTCTTAATAGAGTGTTTGTTTTAATTACAAAACCTGTAACAGGAGCTGTTTTTTACTTGTTTTGAAACATTTAACTTTTAAATATGACAGATGCATGACTTCTTTTAGGTAACAAATTTCTCTAAAAAAAGAATTGATATTCGTATTTGAATTCTATTTTTAACAAATTAATTAAACAGTGAACTATTCCTAGCAATATGAATGATAACAATAAAAATAATATATATCAATTGATCATTTTTAAACACTTAAGCATTCAGTTTTTTGCCCCAAATGTTCCAAAAAAGGCATATTTCTTTATTGTATATAACTAAATACTTAATAGAAAGCGAAAAAGAACGAATTTTACTACAGTTTTCGATTTTAAGGTTTTCACACTTTTTATTTTCACACAAAATTCCCTAAATGTTTGCGTTTTATAAGTACACTCTGCATGCTATGAAGAATGTTTCACATATCCTATAAAGATTTCTCTCCTTACAAAAAAAAAAAAAAAAAAATTCATGTTCGTACCTCTTTTTTAAACGGTTGAGGATTCTCTGTGTGTGTACATATATACATATATGCACACACAATTTGAATCATGATATAATACTCAGTTTTACATTACAATGGGGATAGTGATAATATAAGCCTTTTTGGATTATCATTCTATTTACATTTCTTCTCAAGTACAAATTTCACAGCTCCTTGACAATCCCTGTACTTTGTGGAATATTTTCGATAACCTAAATTCCTATCTTTAAAGAAAAATTCCCGCTTTAACCATAAAAAAAATCCCGTATGAGAAATATTTCACTACCATGGATAAACTGCATCTTTTAAAAACATTAGCACTAATAATCTTACTATAAGAATTAAAAATATAAGCAAATCAACAATAGCAAAAATTAGGAGTGCCCGTATAGCTTTTTTTTTTCCTTTCAAAATTTAACTTCTCATTCTTTCATTGTACTTTTAATAAGAGTCTCGTTGCAAGGACTATTCCCACTGAATTAAGGTGTGGTATGGTCTTAGATGTTGTGTTAACAACAAAAGTATCAAATCCCTTCAGAATTTTTGGGATTTTCAATATAAGCTTCTGATCTCGAATTTGAAAGCTGACGATATTCCAGTCCAATCATGATTACTCAATTTTCTTTTGGATGGCGAGGGATTAAATAACGGGGTCGCTGCAATCGATTTGTGTTTCCAAGTTCTCTATTTTAAGTGAAGTTTGAAGATTGAAGTATAAATTCATGAATCCTCATCGGTACTTTAATGTTGCTAAGGATTTTAAGAACCTCAAACATGTAATCCTTATATATTATTAATGCGATGACGCGATTAAAAGTAATAACATAGTTTCATAAGTCCCCCAAAATATAAAGTCAATTCAGTTTAACAAAAAATGAGCCCAATGATTTTTTCTTGAAAGCCATTATTATTATAAAATTGGATACTTACGAAGTATCGCAACAATCGCCAACTCTATTAATAACTCGCCAAATTGGCAACCCCGATTTCCTATGTTTCGCACGCGCGGAATCGGCAACTAGGTGCTTCGTTTCATATAATGTAGCAAATAGGTTGCAATAATGAGCAAGTACCTAAAATTGCCCTAAATAGGATCCACCATTATCGTAACTATCACACATTCCGTCTTCCCTATAAAGAAAATTTGTAACACAAAAAAAAGCAAATAAATAAAATTGAAATTTATGGGTGTGTGTTATTCTGGATATAAAAGTAACATTTGTAAAAATAAAGGTATGAGCGCAAATAAATTATATTTCTGCATACATCTGTTTATATATATATATATATATATATATATATATAATGGAAACAACATACCATATGAACTTACATTCATGGATAACATGAAAAATTCATCATATTTGTCTTCCGTTATATTTTCAGGTACATCATCAAATTCTGTTTCATCTTCATCATCGCTTCTACTCGGATCCATAAGCAAAAAATCAACTTCCATTCCA
>BMAV01021781.1:55301-72832 GCA_019973955.1 Trichonephila inaurata madagascariensis
CGTTCAGGTGATTTCTTCTAGCCATATTTCACGAACTGACTCACTGGCACTTGCAGCGAATATGTTGAATTGCGTCTCCGTCCTTCATTTTATTCTACTGTTTAGCAGCGCGCGCCGACATCACGCGTTTTGCGTAAGCTCACATCGCTTCTGACGTTTTGTTCCTGATATTTGCATACGCATGAAATTTTTACTGACTTACGTGTTCACTGTACTGATCTCCAGACCTCCTTTTCTGCAATTTCATGGCTATCTGCTAAATTTTTACATTGTTGCTTAAGTTTTGCACACCAGTGTATATTTCTGCATACATCTGTTTATTTATATATATATAGAGATATATATATATATAATAGAAACAACATACCATATGAACTTACATTCATGGATAACATGAAAAATTCATCATATTTGTCTTCCGTTATATTTTCAGGTACATCATCAAATTCTGTTTCATCTTCACCATCGCTTCTACTCGGATCCATAAGCAAAAAATCAACTTCCATTCCATCTAGATTGTTAGATATACAATAATTTTAAATAACTTGTGGATTATGCTAAACATATGTAAAGAATTTGGTCTTCTTTTGTAAATGTTTTCTCATCTTCGAATATCTACATCCTGTTAACTTCTTTTTTCTTGCGCTTTAGACTTTTATTTTTATAGGCATACCGCTGTGTGTGTGTTCAAAAGCCTGACATGATACTTTGAATAAATGGCTTCAAAAGATAAGAACATTGCAGGTTTTCGAAACATTTTCAGAACATTTCAGGTTTGTTTGAAAAAAAGATATACGGTGAATATGCATAACAATTGAAAAATGCAGTTTGAAAATATAGGTGCTTTTTATACGCCGATACTTGTAATACGCTGGAACATTCGTTTAATTCTTTTTATTTTTATTATTATTTTTTTTATGAAGCGAATGAAACAAATGAGATGTATAATCGAAATTATTTTAATTTTTAAAACCGTCAAATAAAAAACGTAATTGTATCATGCAATTTGCTATTCATGATGATATCTACTTGAAAAGTTACATATACAATTTACGTAAAGGCTGAAAAGTTACATCTTTCTTTTTATTTTAAAGACACATATACATAAGCAAAGAACTTGCCAATTCCAATTTTAAGTAAAGTATGCTTTACATCTACTTGCTCAATGCTCAACATTTCCATAACATCTCCACCAAAAAATTCGAAATGACGGAAAAGTACTTCCAAGTATATATCCTCCTCCTCTCTTATCATTCTCTGTTAAAAGAAAACTTCCATTTCACGGACTGGAAATTCCTTTCAGATTCCCTGTCACTCATTTACGCTTCAAAAGCAGTTCCTTTCGATTCGGTCTCCATAACTTTCCAAAGCAGTTTTATTTTTTGAAAAGATAAAAAAAGTTTAAAAAAAAGGAATGTACTTGGATTCGTTCGTTAGGAAGCTCTTGTGTTTTGTTTTCTTACTTCAAATTGTCTGAATGCGCATTATTTGTTTTCTTTTAGTTTCTTCAAAGGAATGAATGTTGGAAAGCTTTGGTAACTTGTATTTGAAAATCGGTTTCGAAATTTATTAGAAAAAATTGTTTCTCTTTTGTGTAGTGAAAAGAAAATGCTGTTAAAATTATGTTTAAGGATAAAATCTATGTTACAAAAGTACTACGCATAATATGCCTCATAATACAAAGAAACCGACAAAAAAAAGTACGAAATCACTTAAATTTAACAATTAACAACGTATATTTCCTTTTACCATTTAATTCATTTAATTTTTCATGTGTAATGATATTACCTCCAATACTTTATTCCACATTTTGAAAAAAAAATTGCTTTTTTGCGCAACATTTTTAATTCATCATTTACAGAAAAAAAATTCTCATTGCTTCCCACTGAAAATTCAATTGCCTTGTTCTAAATGTGGCTTAGAATTACAAATATATGATTTCCTGTCATTATTAATTTAATATTTGTTTATGCTAATATTCCATTTTTTAAAATTTTTTTATCTATTAGCCTTAATAACATATAACGAAATTGTATAGTTTTTGAGAGAAAATAAATACATTTTTAAAAATATTGACTTTCTGAGGAGCACTCAGTATTCATATTCAAACAATGATTATTTGAAAAGTATATTTCAAAAGGAAAAAGTGAATGTATTTAAATAACTTGTAATAGGTATAAGAATCAAAATAAATGTCATATTTAACATTTCTCGATTAACCTTCATTTCATTTGTAATAAATGAATTATTAAATAACATTCATTTTTAATAAAATTCTAGTCACACATGTATTTTGATAGTAATTCATTGGAAAAGTGGAATATGTAAATTTTTCCATTATTCACTTTTTCCTTTGTGTTGTCAAGAGAAAATCTGCGTCTGAAAATTATGATGGAAATTATTGCATTGAACACCCATGTTAACGAATAATACAACAGACTTTAAATTATTTGGAAGACTACTAACAAAAACTAAAAGGAAAAAAAAGGTGTATTGATATTTCCAGATCTAAAGATGATAATATGACTTATTTATTTTCGAATTTGACAACATTATTATTAAAAATTTCCTTATTTATACCTTTTCTATTCCCCTAATGCACACCGCAAACGTGTAAAAAATGGTGGCACTAGGATGCCAATAGCGTAACTTTTAATCGGAAGTTAAGGGGTTAATGGAATTAATGCAATATCTATTTACAGATTTGATATTAGAGTTTATTGTAGAGAGTTTAACATAATAATACTCCACATCCATAGTCATGCCCTATTTTTCGTATAGGTCATAATGTGGAGAATTCGTAAAATACTCATATTCAAAATTTTATAAATTCATATTTTATAACATTAATTTTTTTCATTTAATACATTTTGATTTAATAAACAAGTTTGACGAACGTATGACAAACTTCATCAAGTTTTCAATATGAATGTAAAAATATGTTAGAGATATATCAACTACTGCACAAAAATTCAATCCTTTTTTACAAGATACACCTTTTTTTATTGTTATAATGAACTAAAGTTATAAAAAAAACTTCTTTGGCCAATTTTTTTAAATATACATCAAAAATAAGGGATTGAATTCATGTATAAATTTTCTCCTTTTACGAGTATACTACAGTTTACCGGTAAATCAAGTTATCGTATTTTTTGAGCAAATGCAGACTTTCTAAAAAAACTCATGGACCTTTTGTTATGTTGATAACTGAAGAGAAAGAAATCTAAACGTAAAATGTCTTATATATATAAGCACCTTTACAATTAAAGTACATCCAGCCTTTTTTGTATTTGTAGCAACAAATACTGGATTTGAATTCTTAATAAGCTAATCTGTTTTTTAATTCCAGTCGGCTCATATTAAAGTTGAATTTCCGTTCCATTTGGTTTTTCTTCTTGTGAAAGAACACAAAGAAATTTACGTATTTGAAGATTTTTATAGGGGAAAAAAGTGACATTTAAGACTTTTATAAAGAACCTTTTTTTCAACCCATTTCTTTTTGTTAAAGTTACTGAGAAAGTGCAACCTACGCAAGGCAGGAATAAAATTGGGTTTCAACTTTCATGTCTCTAATTACAACAGCCTAAAAGAGGCAGTCACACTTCTTTAAAATAATTAGTCTGAAGAACAAAAGAACAGAAAGCTTTTTGCAATTTTCTGTTAATGTGGACGGGGAAAATAAAGCAGTAATTACTGGCATTTTGTCCGAAGTTTATTCTTCCTAAATTTCTTTGTTTCAAAAGTTTTGCTCGAATAAAAACTTTAGTTCGAAGCAATCAGAGACATTTAAATTTTTTATTGCATTTGTAAAAACTTTCTCCCTTGTTTTAAAGTGGAGGGTGTTGCTTTTGTCTTGTACTATCGATTAAATGTTTCTTTTTTCTATTCCCAAATAAAAAAATAAATGAAAAAGAGGAGTAGTTTAAACAATTCCTTCTAAAAACCACCCTCCTATTAAATTAGACACTACCTGAATAAATGAATTGAGGTTTTGTCAGACTCTTAAATTGAATTTAAATTCACAATGGTGTAATTTATTGTCACACGATTTCTTTTCTTAATTTCTCTGTTTTCTTTTGAGAATTTAAAAATTACTTTAAATAATTTTTATAAAGAGACAATAAGAATTTAAACTGAGCATTGTCTTCAGACGAGACGTGTTTTTTAAAGAAAGTACTGCATATCTTTTTTAATAAAATAGTATTTTAAATTCTACAGCTAATATATTTAAAATTACGGCATACATTATATTAATAATAATATTTTCATTTGAACTTTCAAGCGTCTTAAAAAATAAATTAAAACATTTTAATCAATAAGAATTAATTTAAAAAAAAATATATATATCATAAGGAGGAAAAATTTAGAAAAAAACATTGAAAACGATTTTATACATATTATAACATAATAAAAATGAAAATTACTTTGAGAATTTAATTAGTTTGAAAATGTACTTAAATACATATACTTTATACAATTATTTAAAAGAATGTTTTTTTTTTCAGGATTTCATGCAATATACTTATCAAAATAATATTTCTAAGAAAAACTAATTTATGATACAAAAAATAATCTGTTAGACTTTGCAATTCATTGAGAAAAGCAATAATTAGTCTCTTTTTTTGAAAAGGCATATTTTTAAATTGTTAATCTTTTCAATATTAATAACTAAATTTAAGAAGTTATTTTTAATTAAAAGTCTTCCTAAATACTTAAAAATCAAAATTTTACTTTCAAGTAGCAGGGTTGTATAAATTTAATGAATTAATATAATCAATTGGGAGAGAGAGAGAGAGAGAGAGAGATTAAATTTTTGATACTATTTTAAATATTTTTAAATAAAACATGTAAAAAAAACTTAATTAGATCTGAATTTTCTAATTATTTAAAATTTTAGGAAAGAAAAATTTAGAAAACAATAATAGAAAAGGATTTTTGAGTCGTAAAAAAATAAATGGATAACATCAAGGGAATATATCTGTTCACGAATCAATGTGCTGTATTTGATTTTGTAAAAGGGATTATAATTTTAAGACCAAATTAATTTCTTTCTTCATCATATTTTCTTTGTATAATTTACATATCAAATTTCATAAATTTCTATACTTGGAGGGCAGGAATATCTAGAGTTGTTCATAATGGCCTCCCAAATTTCGAAGTACTATACAAAAAAACAAACAAAAACTAAGACGAATATAGCAAAGAAAGTTTGAAATCATACAAAAACAATTCAAGTTTTATTCACATACTTTAAAAATGTTCTGAGTGGGATACCTTGTTTACATGGCATGCATTAATTCGGTAGTCTCACTCTACGCAACATAGTACTATCATCGCTATTGACAGCACTTGTTATTCTTTCAAGCAGTTCTGCCACATCACGCAACAAAAGGGGCACAAAAACTTGGTCTCATGTAAGAGATTAAGTTTTTGGATTACACGCGATGTCGATAACGTTAATAGTATCATGTTTTGAGTTAACAAGTAAGTAAATATTAAGAGGAAATGGTACGATTTACAAAATTTTTTTTAATTTAATGATTTTCATAATTTTTTGATTGCCTCCTATGTGTATGTATGAGGTAAAACAGATTTTGTGTTCAAAATTTCATAAAAAGCTAACCATTTAACTTTTTAAGGTGAAAACTTAAATGAAGTGATTTTAAAATGCTACTTCTCCAACAAAAGTGGACGTACATATATGAAACTTGATTTACAAGTACGTCAGATTATGTATAACAAAAGTTGGTATGGGTTTCGTGATAACACAATACTTCTTTTTACGAATGCTTATAGAAAATTCCTTAAAAAATGTGCAAATTCTAAATTCAGTTATTTTTTTTAAATATAAATATTGCTTTGATTGCAAAACTGCATACTAACTTTTGCTCCATGTACTATTAGCAACAAGTGAAAAAAATTTCCAATACAATAGAAATAGGTAGAATAGAAAAAAAGCCTTAGCATTTTAAATGAAGATAAACTAGTTATTTTATCATTCTGAGATAAGTTACTTTAAAAATTTGATTTTCAATTGGGATGTGAATAAAAACAAACGTAAAACTTATCACAACTCTGCGTTTTCTAAAATTAGAGCTTTAAAGTTTTGTGAGAATATAGGAAAGTATATAAAAAATAATTTAGGCTAAAAATATTAGATTTCTTTTTTTGGCCGATTTTTGTGAATTGAATTGTACTGTATCCTCTTAACGTCACACGATTCAGCTACTCGACGGCTTTTGCGAAGAACCGCGTAATTTTGAACCTTGGTCGAACACCACACCTGAGCTGGCTACCCTCCTTCCCCTCTCCTAACTACTACACCAGGTTTGTAAAATTCGCGGGCCGCAACGAACATTTTGAGGCCCGACCAGTATATCGGCACATAATAGTATATGATAAAATATCAAAATTTCTCCCAAAATCGGAAAGATAGTGGCAAAGAAGATATGTCAAGTGACCGGGCCACTTAAAAAGGCTCGGTGGGCAGCAGGTAGAGTATCGCTGCTCTACACGGTGGGGTTTCAGAGGTACAAGGTTCGAACTCATCCCTCGCCGGTTAGGCTACAACTATGTTGAGAACAGTGTGGCAGCGACTAGACAGCTTCATTGTGATGCATTCCTTGTAGTCAAGGTCACACACATAGAACACTGTAAAGTATGTAAATAAAACAAATCGTTTCTGTATTCCTTCAAATTTTATTTTTTGCTACATTTATCTTAGTTTTTTTAATATATCGGTTCAAAATTGGGATATAATCATGAATAACCCTGTCTTTATCTGTTAATACATAATGGGTGAGTGAGTGAATATTAACGTCGCACAGTTCAGCTACACGAGGGCTTTTGGCGATGGACCTCGCAATTTTGAACCATGGTCAAGTGACGTGGACGACACCTGAGCTGGCACTCCCATCTCCTCACTACCACACCACACCAACGGGAGGACGTTTGAGCTCTTGACAGATTTAACGTGCATCTCTCCCTTTCACGGTGGATCCTTAGTGGTACTGGGCTCGAACTCATGACATGCCTGCCGTGATCCGATACCTTGACCACTGGGCAACCACAGCCCTAATACATATTGGGAATTTTAGTTTCTGGAAGAAGGTGATCATCAAGGACGTCTTACTGCATGAGCCAACTGGACTTGGACCCATGACCTCGCTCTCGGTGGGTGTATAATTTCATTCTCGACTATGCCCTAATAAGATCTTGATCCGGATAATTTTAATGGTCAAACATTATTCCCGTATATATTCTCCGAAAAACAGCGAATTTAAACTGCATGTCAACTGACAAAAGTGGTAGGACTGTATTCTTATATGATGACCGCTGTTCATGTCAAGACCCAGGTCTAATACCATAAACAATCATTCAACTCATTTAGTCCTAATACGCCCATAGGTTGAGTCGGTTTGTTCCTAAGTTTTTGAGATTGTAAGTCGAGCACATGTATTTGTTTCAAATTACCGTTTGAATGAATATTTGGCAAAGCATGTTATATATAGTCAACTTTCAAAGTTCTCAGGTAAGACCTACTTTTTCATAAGGGCCCAGAGCCTCAAAATTCTTAAGATTGTTCTGGGCCTATGGCTTTAAAGTGTTTTAAGATGTCCCTGGTGATCACGGTTGGTTTTGACCAGGCATTGATTCGATTACTGGTTGCCACTCAGTTCCAACATGTACAGTGGTGGCCAAAATTGTGACACTTTTTTAAATTGTTAGGTTTTTTAAGTTTATATGCTTATAGAAAATTTTACGTTGCACAAAATGTTAAGTATGTTATATCATTTTAAAGAAAATTTAATACTGAATTCAATACAAAAAAATTCAAATATTTGCAAAGCATAAAAAGTTATGCTGTAATAACTGTCGATATACATTAAATACTGATGATAGCATTGTGTTATCAGAGCTTAAGGATGTTGCCTTTATTCTTTATTACAACTTCACATCGAGGTTTCATTAGCTGAAAATGGTTTTAAGCTCTTTTTTAGTTATTACATGATGCCAGGAAATAATTATATCCTTAATTAGTTCATTTTTATATCATGGGTATCCTATTCAGACAAGAGTTTTCAAACGGTGCCACAAGTGTTCAATAGGATTGAGGTCAGGACTGTTTCCTGGCCAAGACAAGAACTCAATGATCTTAGAACGGTACCAGACTTTCAATTACTTTAATGTGTGACAAGGAGGAGAATCCTACTGAAAAATAAATGAAACATTGTTGATAAATAGATCCCTGATGGAAGGCAGAAGTTTAGGTTCTAGAATTGTATCAATGTATTTTTTGACATTCAGCGTCCCATCGATGACATGAAGGCGACCGATACCTTCTACTGATATTTATGACTAAGTGATAAAACTATGTGGGTACCTCACAGTTGCCTGGATGAAGTCGGGATGTATCATTTCTGCTATTTTACGTCTTATATATTTTAGGCTATTACTACCTAATAACGATATTTTAGTTTCATCCCTCTATATAACTTGTGACCAATAATCATTTGCCCAATTAATGTGTTCCATTGCCCAGTGTAGTCCTTATTAGTGCTACTGTAAGTTGAGATACGGCTTTTTTCGTGGAATTCTACCTTTCAGTCTTACATCTGCTAATCTACTCCTGATTGTTTTTGATGGATGGATGAATGAACTTCTGATGGATGTCCATGAAATTCTTTTACCTCTGAAACATAGTATTTTTGTTTTCTGTCATTAACAGATGTGGTGCAACTTTTTCGGCCATTACCTGCTTTTTTTAATTAAATTTGTCTTCTGAGATCTTAAACAAAACTCTGTCTCCATATGTAATCACTAAACTACCCACCTGTTATGTAATTTTAACAAGGGAAATACCACTTTTTCGTATTAAATTCCCTTTAAAATGATAGATAATACCTAGCATTCAGTGCAACGTAAAATTTTCTATAAGCATACAAACTTAAAAAACCTATCAATTTAAAAAAGTATCCACAATTTTGGCCACCACTGTAGATGAGGTTGATGCATGTTAAATCTGCGAGGCTCAATGTCCTCCCCTTTTGCGTGATGTGAATGTCTGGAGTGGTAAGTTTGGATAGAGGTTCACTTGATCAAGGTTTAAAATTACGAGGTCAGTCAGTAACTGTCGTTGCCTCGAATGTTCAAGGTCAAATCCTCTCATATCAAAATTCGATTAAAAAAAACAGCTAATGTAATTCAAAGTATAAAATGCTTGTTTTTAACAGGTAACTAAAATACCATGACCCGAAGACAAATGCTCATTTAATTTATTTTGAAATAAAACATGTTCTGTATAAATGTAAAACAAAAAAATATAGCTCTGCACAATCTGTTTTATACCTTGTTTATTTTCTATAATTCTTTGTGTTTGATTCTAGGAAAAATATGTTTGAGGACTTAATGTGACACATGATAGTCTCCTTGTCTTACTCTAATTATAAACAAAGAAAACTATTCTGTCAATTTAACCTTGTTAAATAACAATATTATTTTTTAAGGAAATCTTTATCACTAGCAACTAAGTATGTCGCGTCCAAAACAATTACTTAATGAATGACAAAAGAAAGTTAAGCAGATGTGTAAAGGGTGTAATCAGTAACATGTCTAAGGCGGCAACAAAAATAATTTGGCTCGATTTCAAGAACAACAGAAACTTTCAGCGACACCCACACTAAGTAAGAGATTTCTTTTTTTTTTATGTATTCTTCATTTGATTATAACGTGAAGACAAACTTTTGCTTCTGTTTGATGGTAAGGAAATAAATTTCCGTTTACTATACATACCAATACAAATAGGAAATATAAACAATAGCATATAATTTAATTATTATGATTCGAATAAAAATAGTATAAACCTTCCAATATTAATGAATATTATAGTTTGCCTTTGTTGGAGTATTTTTAAGTGCCCAGATTCATTTTGTTTTATGGAGAATTGTAAGAAATGCAAATAGATAAATTATCTAATATTTATGTTAACTTCAAAATAGCAATGTTCTAAAACTTTTATATAAAATATTAAGCAGGGGAAAGTGCTTATGTTCAATATAAAGCAAATTTAAAATTTCCGTAAGTATCTCTTCAAAATATCGGACAGTAGTTTTCATTTGCTGTATATTTCCTTCTAATCTGAAAACGATATTCGTTGACATTTAGAGGAATACGTTACATCAGAGTTTCTCAAACTGTGGAACGAGCCCCTCTTCGGGGGCGTTATAACTTAACGAGGGGGGCGAACATACAAACAAAAGACTATTTTTTAAAATTTTTTAATTTACTGAAAGTAAAAGAACAAAATACATTCTGACATAATAAAAAAAATACACATTTACGCTGATATATACAGTACATCAGTACTGCACAATGTATTTTAAAATTAATTTGACAATACTAAGTTAGGTAAGTAAATAATTACCAGTGTCTCCACGGTTTTATCATGTATAAAATTATATACAAAAATTAATACTTATATTGATAACTTGTATGGTTTATAATTAATCCCTTAACTGCCGATTAAAAGTTATGCAATTCACTCCCCAATGCCACCGTTTTCCACGTAGGCGTGGGTATGTGATGTATGGGGTGGGAGAGGAAGAAAAGGAATAAATAAGTAAATCCTCTGAAATAAGTTCATCCTTCTCAAACATTGTCATGGCTCTTTTATTGCATTCCAAATACTTTTGAAAAATTTTATGGATAACAATGTACAGAAAATATCGTACTTTAGACAGACGTATATGTACGTTCGGGGAAAATAACACTTTAGCTGAGCTAGACGTTTGTATACACCGATGGCACTTAAGAGGTTAAAGTCGTATTGTAGCTTAACCATCAAAGTATAGCAGTGCTTCTCAAAGTTCCAATATTCGCGACCCAATATTCAATCATAATTTTCATCGCGCCCCCCTCAGACAATAACAATGTATTAAATTCAATAATACACTATACTTTTACACTAAAGCTACAATACGACTTTAACATCTTATGTGCCACCGACGTATATAAACGTCTCTCTCAGCCAAAACATTAATTTTCCCTGATGTAAATATACGTCTTTAATACTATCTTTTCTGCGCACTTTTATTCATAAAAATTTTCCTAAAGTTTTGGAATGCAATAAAAGGATCTTGGCAATGTTTGCAAGGGATTTACTTATTTCAGATTATTTCCTTCTCTCTTTATTTCCTTGATCATGGTTCAAAATTACGTGGTCCGTCTCCAAAAGCCCTCGTGTAGCTAAACAGTGCGACGTTAATATTCAATCAATCAATCTCTCTTTATTCCTCCCCTACCCCCAATATATCTTATACTCGCACCTACGTGGAAAACGGTTGGCCTTGGGAAGCTAATAGTGTAACTTTTATTCAGCAGTATAAAAAGGTATTTATTATAAACCGTACAAATTATTAAGATAAGTGTTAATTTTTGTATATAATTTTATATATGACAGGCTCATGGTTTTGATTGATTGAATATTAACGTCGCACTGTTCAGATACACGAGGTCTTTTGGCGACGGTCCACGTAATTTTGAACCATGATCAAGTGAAGTGGACAACACCTGAGCTGGCACCCCCCTCTCCTAACTACCACACCAAGGGAGGACGTTTCAGATTTCGAAAGATTTAACGTGCACCGCTGCCCTACACGGCGGGTTATTAGTGATACTGGGCTCGAACTCGAGACAAGGCAAGCCACGATCCGATACCTATACCACTCGGCTACCGCGGCCCGACAAGCTCATGGGAGTTATTGGTAATTATTAAATTGTTCTTAACTTTGTACTGTTAAATTAATTATAAAATACATTGCGTAGCACTGATACATTTATAAGTATAATATATTAGTGTAAATGTGTATTTTATTTTTTTATTATGTAAGAATGTATTTATCAATTTACTGAAGGTAAGCAAACAAATTTAATTGAATAAAAATTTGTTTTCGACTTTTCAATATGCTTGCGCTCCCCTCGTAGAGTTGTCACGGCTCCCAAGGGGGCGCTCCCCACAGTTTGAGAAACGCTGAAGTATAGTATTGAATTCAATACATCGTTATTGTATGGAGGGAGGCGCGATGAAAATTATGATTGAATATTGGGTCGCAAATATTGAAAGTTTGAGAAACACTGCGTTACATTCATCCAAAGAACTTCTTAAGTGATAAAATTTAAAATTTGTAACGGATTTTCACAATTTAATGATCAATGAAGCAGTAACTTCATATCTTGCTTACTTTATACATTTCGTATAAGTTCGCAAAATAAAATTTAAGGTGATTCAGGCTATTAGGTATTTCGAAAGAAAATACCTTAAGAGAAGACAGAGAGATAAGGGAGATGAGATGAAGCAGAGAAGATAAGAGAGATATATAAGAAAGAGATGAGAGAGAAAAAAAGAGAGGCGAGAGAAATAATGATAAAGAGAAGAAAAGAAGGGAGAGAAAGTGGAGAGGAAGATGAGAGAGAGGGGAGGAGAGAGATAAGAGAGAGAGAGAAGATTTGAACTGCCAGTTAAATTTAAGAAGAAATTATGCAATTTTTTTTGTGAGAGATGTTAAAACAATAAAAATTCTCATTGCATAGAAGACTTTTATAACGAGGAAATAACTTCTGAACGCTATGAGGATAAAATAAATGAATATAAAATTACTTTTCAAACGTATTCTGAAAAAGGGATTTTTAAAGAAAATTATCCACTTATCTCAATTATGCTTTATTTAGTTTTAAATTAATTATATATTATTATATCTGCATTGACGATCAGATTATTCGCTTCACAGCTACAGAGAGGTGGAAAAAACCACTAATCTTGCGTAATTTTCAAGTTTAAATGGGCCTCTCCAGTAACGAAGGTTAATTATTTTCGCTATTTAATTAATCACATGAATTATCTTTTAAACTGTCGTTGAATAAATTATTGATCAATCGCTTTGTCTGGTAATTAAGGACAATAATGAAATCCTGATAAACTTTGAATAAAATTTAAAATGCTGTTAAAAGAATTTTTCATGCATATTTAAATGCCGAGATTCGACAGATTTTATCTTATTGCGACACTTTCATGTTACGATTAATCCTCCTCGTTAGTATTTTGAATTTATCGAATTTTACTGTTAATTGCACTTAATTCTTTTCCAAACTGGATGTTCGAGAATGGAAAGTTTTAACATGTATGTGTTTATAAAAGACTGATCATCTTTAAAATTGTATATTTTATTAAGAATGACATTAGGAAACGACTAATATAGTTAAGACGCAGAAAAATGTTGGGGTTTATGAACTAAATAGCAATATTTTGTTTATTGTACCACTGATTGTTTTTCCCTTCAAAAATTGAATTAAAAATTTACATGTCTTATGCACACAATTATGTTTAATATATTTTTTAAGTTAGTAATTAATTTATAGTAACTCTGATTCAATCAGTTAAAATTTAAATGTAAAGTGTAAAAAATAATTTAAAAAATATCAGTACAAGATATATTGATTTTTTTTCCTTTTGTAAAAGACTTTTTTGCAAGGAAAGTAAATGTCAATTTATCATATAATTAGTTATTTATTATATTAAAAGTGCTATTTTCTACATGAAAGAATTTAATCTTAAGAAAAATATTGATAAAGTGACTGTTGAGTGACCTCGTAATTAAAAAAGTTTGAATATAGAATGAATCAAATATTGTATATTATTCTACTAAAGTTAGCTTACAGTTTCTGGTTTTAACCCATTATAAACTTCTTTAGCTTTTAAATGCCCGTAGGAAGCTATTTTCTAACATTCTAACATGTGGTTTATGCTACAAGCACTTCGGACAAGCCCAACTGATATGTGGTTTTTTAAGTCGCAAGCGTAAATAACGACTTTTAAATTTCCTGAGCAACAAAAACGTGTTTCAAATGACGCAAACTATAGAACGGTAGAATGTTCATTGGAGCATTTAATCTTCGAAGAGCTATCCGTCCCCTATCTTCAAACTTGAGAGTTGAGCATTAAAAAGATAAGAGTTTGTCATGATAAATTTTAAAATAATAAGAAAAAGAATTTTAAGTTAGAAATTAATAGTTGCACCCTGAAATTTAAATTAAAATTTCTGAAGCTATTGGTGCTGTTTGTGTTGTTTTAATTTGTTGTGTAATGAGGACCCCTTTTTACAAAAAAGGTGTGGTTGTGGAAAAAAGTATAACGTTCTATGTCAACCGAAAACAACCTCTGAAGCCAAAGATTTGAGATCAGCCAACTTGTTCTGGGGATTTTTCATTAACTAGTCATAGACTAAAGTTGGTGACTAATTTGACAAAAAACATATAAACGTTGCTGTTTGTTCTCTACCAAAGTATATGATAACAAGATATTTTTCTGTAGTTTCCAATGCCTCACTGTGTAATGGTCCCTGTTTTCTGAATTTTCACGGAAAATAAAATGAATAAATTCTTAAATTCCTTAATGCAAAATGTATTTAATTTATAATTCCTCAAATATATATTAATATTTACAAATATATTTTTTTATAAATATCATGTAATGTATGTAATATAAAAAGAAATACAAAACATACAATGGGCTTCATTTAAATAGCTCCCAGTGGGAGTGGGAAATATACTTTTCACCAATAAAATGATTTTAAAAATAAAATTAATTTTAAGTAATAAGCTAAATGAATTTTTTTATAAATCAATCTAAATCCCGAAAATAACGTTCGGCTTTTCTGTGCCCGCTTAGTCGGCATAATTTGGCATGAGACGCAAAGAGAAAAGTTTTATCCTTGAAACTGAATTAGTCGCTACTTACACGTCTTTTTAATTTCCGTAATATTTGTGGATTTTTGAATATTTCTAGGAGTTGCCGCAACTACTATTACTTTAATCACAATTATTGCAGTGAGATTTCTGGAAAGGAATATAAAACTAACAATATCTAATGAATCTCGTAATATGCGTTAAAATTTCAAATAAAAAAAAACGTTCAAGATATTTTTGATATTATCAAAATTTTGTTTGACAAAGTAAGCAAAAAATAATATGTAATACATGATTTCGATTTTGTGATAAATGTAATTTTTACGCTCTGATGTTCAAGAAAGATTGTAATGCTCTTTTAACGGTAAGGTGATATTAGCCAAAATAATTTTAAATAAGTTATTCCAAATATCTTTAGCAAATCCTTTTATTATTATTTTTTTTAAACAACTTAAACCAGTAGAATTAATATATATATTATCACAGTGTATTTTCTGAAATTTAAAAAATGAGGTGCATTGCAGGGAAAACTGGAGATCAGTGAACGAGATAACACATATTTTTCCAACTATAAAACAAGTAAAAAACTGTTTACTGATAAAAATAATTTGCAATTTTTGAGCAATAAAAAAATGTTTGTTTTTTTTTGCGTCAGAAATTCGTAAAAAACTCCGACAGAGAAAGCGCTAATTAAGGTATCCAACTACCCTAAAATCATGATTTTTTTTGAAAAATTGACCAATTTCTCATATGATTTTATTTTAAAGGCCATCTTATTATCCTAATAAAATAAAACAAGTTTTTTTTTAAATTTTCCATTCGCTAGAACAAAAATTACAGGTGTTTTAGTAAAAACAGATGACGTAACTTTACACAAGATGTCAAACTTTAAAACGCGTTTAACTCGAAATGTGTTCTTTTCTTTCGAAAATCTCAAATGGGGACGGCGATTGCTCAGAAAGTTTTGAAAATAATTTAATGAAATTTTTTGTGTATTTTCTATATAACAGTGGATGTGTTTTGACTTTGTCAGATTTATGAATCACTGTTTTATTATAAAATTTAACAGTCCTTTATTGGAATATAATCACTGTTTTTTTTTAATCAATTTCATGTAGTCACTAAGATAAAGTGCTCTAGTCTTAGTAAAAATTAAAATATCTCTTATCTTGAAGGTCATTTTAAACATGAATAACAAAGTAACACATAAAAATTGAAAAATTGAGAATTTATTCATAAACTCTTTGTACAGAGCGGGTGTGTTTTTTTTTTTGTAAATTTTTACCAGTGTTTTCCCATTTTAATAATAATAATTTTTTTTCTGTTTTCAATTATCTTAGATTTTTTTCCTTAAAATATACTAAATAAATCTAAAAGTAACAAAAAAAAAATCTCCACATCTCCATTTTTTCAAAAAAAAGTTGTCGCATTTATTCGGATACCTTAAAATAATTATAACATTTTAATTTAAGGTAACTAAATTCATAATAAATACATATTCACTTCTTTTGATATGCTTACATACGCACCTTGAATATTATTGTACGAATAACTATATACAAAGTTAAATTATTTATTATCTAAATCAATGATTTTCAGTTAAGAAGTGGTTTCAAATTTTTCGCGAAAAAATATTAATACTCGCCACTTACAGTATTAAAGGTGTTTACGTGACAAGCATTTGGGTAATACTTTAAACTCCAGGCTTTATGGCCACACTAATCAGTGTTCTTTATTCTGTAACTGATAGTAGAAGGTATTTATGGGAACTCTTAGACAACATCTGTAACTTTACTCTTGCAAATAATAAAAATACTCTTCTTCTTTTAGTACCTTGAGTAATGTTTTACGACTTAGTCGTAAGATTGCTTAAGTCGTCAAGGAATTTTTTTTGTTTTTGTTTTTTGGAGTTAGGCCTAAATTTAGGTTCTGAAAGATACTTAGTGATAGCTTGGTTATAAGTTGAAATTGATACTTAACGATTTGTCAGTTTTAAGATTTAAAAACAAATAAATTAAACATGGTAACATATATATATATATATATATATATTTAGCATGTTAGTAACAAAAAGTAAGGAGTCTATATAATCCACAGTTCTACGGTGGATTCATTCTAAATTACACACACAATTTCTATAGATTACTAGTATTTCTAACAGTTAAATTTTGAGATTGCATCCTGCAAAGTCAGGCTAGTTTATATCACGTATGGTACATTATTTTCGAATTAGACGCTGGCTTCTTTAATGGGTGCTCTGTGCGATTTTGTGTTAATATATTTTTTTTTTAGATTTAGCCCATTTTATGATCTAGCTTATATTTTTGTTATTCATTTCAACATTTATTTTTCAAAATTATTTTATAGGCTTCTATTTTTTATTGAATTAAAATATTGAACAGCACACACGTAACGAATTGTAAAAAAAAATCATGGATAAATGGGTACGGTATATAATTAAATTCTTCTTTCTTTTGTGAAATTTAAATAACTTGCACAGAGTTTTATACATATCATTGCTGTTTTTTTTCCTGCGTTGTTGTTGTTGCTGTGGCACGCCCCAATTGGTCAGAAGTGCTAGACTAGGTCCATGACATCGTACACTTTCAGAAAGTCTAACACCAGCAAGGGATCGTCTTCTAAATTCCTCTTGGTGAGCCCTAGGCATTCGAGGATGTGAGCAGGCGAGGCCGGCTGAGAAGAATAGTTCGTGCACATCTCGAAGCTCTTGCATCTTTCGGAAAATTTCATTGTTTTGATATGGCCACTTCGAAAGCGGGCTAGAAGAGCTT
>BMAV01021781.1:72932-95337 GCA_019973955.1 Trichonephila inaurata madagascariensis
GGGGGGGTAATCCAAACGATCCTATTCTGATGTTTTGTTCTAGAGAAAATCTCCAAAAAAGTGAGGTTGCTGACGGCTCTGGTGCCTCGCAAGCGCCAGCCTTGTCCAAACTGTCCGCAAACTCATTTTTCTCTAGATATTTTCCTGCGTTGATGAAGGTAATAAAAATTGACAAAAAATAGCAAATTAACTTTTAAAATGCCTTTGTGAGACATAACTTCAAAACAAAATAAATAGTTAATAGCTAATTTAAATTATTACTAAATTTGAAATTATATTTATACTGAACCACATTCCAGATTATAATATTTCTAAAAAAAGTTATTTTGTTGATATTAAAAGCTCCCAAGTGTGTTTTTATTTCCTCAAAATCATAAAATTTAAAAAATAATAATAATAAAGTTTATTATTAATGAAACAATTTAAAGTTTAATACATAAATGTAAATTTTGAAGGATTGTTAAGAAGAAACAAATGCAACGCTCACTTTATTCTTGATTATTGAAAAGAAATCCTACATACTTTTTTTATATTCTGTATTATTATTTTTATATTTCATCGACATACAGGCATATACTCTGATGCATGCTGTACGTTGTTAAATTTTTTTTGAATTTTTTTCTCATTAAGTTAAAACCGTATTTTCAATTTACCCAACACGAATTTTATATCAAATACAGTTATCTAAATTTAAAATTAGGAAAACACTTGATATCAAGGGAACGAACGCCTGTAGCAAAATGAATTTAAACAACTCAGGTATCATTATATTCCAACAGTGATGACTACTACAATATTTACAAGCATTTTATTTGATAAGAGTTAATTTAACTCAAAAAGAATTAAATGTTTTGATTATACAAGTTCTGTTCAAAAAGTATCCAGCCTAAATTCTTCCCGCCTACAGCAGAGATTTTGAAGTGGCACCACACACTGTGTACTGAAGGAGGTGACAGCTTAATACGCACACTTGAATTGGTTCCTTTCGTTCCAATGCACTAGTCGTTTCCAGCAAGCAGTAGAGTAGAATGAGCACGACGTATTTGTCGGATTTTCGCTTCTCTAAAGATGACTTAGAGACTTGAGCAGATGTATTGCATCAAATTTTTTTTTTTATCAAAATCAACAACTTGCAAGATTTAGGAAGTGTTTAGAAACAATTACCGTAAAATCCGGCTTATAACGCCCATTTTTAATACAAAAAATAAAGTCGAAATTTAGGGTTGTGCGTTAAACACCGGGTATAAAAAAATGATAGTTTCAAAAATAAAAAAAGAGATAAGTATAAAAAAAAATTAGATTTCTAAATAGATCGGACTATTGTTTATTTGAAAGAAGCAAGATACCTAATGAAATTAAACGATTCTGATTCTAAAAATAAACTATTTTTCACAAATCTGGAATAATACCTCGAATAAATGGCTTAAAAACATACCAGCATTGTACACGCAATTTTCTCGTTCTTTCGTAAAAATAGGGGTGTGCGTTATACGCCGTATTTTACGGTATATAGGGGTCATACAAATTAAAGTTTGGTTTAACCTATATAAAAGTGAACGCATGTCGGTGGAAAGTGATCAGCGTTCTGGGAGGCCACAAACCACTCGAAATGCAGCTGTTGTCGAAAAGGTATAAAATCTCATATTGAAAGATTATCGTTTAATTTTACGAGAGACTACAGAATAAGTTGAAATCAGTACAGGTTCTGCATATGCAATTTTGAGTGATCATGCGCAGAGAAGCCGCAAAAACTTCGTTCCCAAGATTCTGATGGTGGAATAGTAAGAACTCAATCTTGGAGTTGCACAGGACCTACTGGAGACTATCAAAGGCTGAATCTGGTTCCTGGTGGATCCCAAAAATGAGAATGACTTTGAAAGGATCCCATTTTCAGATCAGAGATGAGATAACGCAGTACGCGAAGACGGAGTTGAAAAACATTCCAAAAGAAGCCTTTTAGAAGTGTTTTCGGCAGTGGACGGAATAATGGACTAAGTGTGTGAAAGCGTAAAATGCTACTTTGAATTTAATTCAAATTATATAGAATCCCGATCCCGCAAAGTAAATAAGGTATTTTTTCTGACCAAAGGTTGGATACTTTATTTACAGACCTCGCATATAAAGTTAACGATAATCTGGTGTAAAATTATAAACAATTACATAAACGTGGTTTGCTCTGAACAAAATATTTACGAAAGAGTTTTCAATTTTTCAGCGTTTATTTGTTACATTCCTATTCGTTTTTAAATGACCTAAATATAAGTGGTGTTTACAGTTTTACCAAAAATGGAACATTTAACACTAGATTGATTGCCCAAGCAAGTCATTTTGACTGCTTTTTAATTTCAATTAGAAAAACAATTACATATATAATGCACAATTTCTTAGAATTTTTTTAAACATATTTTTTTCAAAGTGCAGTAAATTTTTTATAGTTAATATTTAAGAAAAACTATAAAATTATTAAAAATTATTACTAAGAAAATATTAAAAATTAATTTTAAACGAATTTCTTTACACATTAATCAATCTTTGACAATGCAGTCAATTTGACTGCTTTTGGGAAATATAAGTATATACTAAATTTCAGTCTTTCTAGTATTAATAATATTTATTATATTGAAAACCCTAAAAAACACTTAATTTTTTTTAAAAAAAAATAGTGAAAACTGTTTAATGCTGCATAAAACATTCACAAAAGATTTCAGTAAATTATTTTCACAACTTGTGTTCAGACATGCATGTTTCCATTTCAAATATTTCGAAAAAACATATAAAACGCATATAAAATTAAATATCTGCAGCTGGAAGAAACATGTTCTCTTACGAAAATAGTTATAACTTATATATCGGTGAAAGAAAAATAAAAACTTTGCATTTTAATAAAACGTAATAACTTATTCAAAACCATACCACAATACATTTTTCTCCTTTTTAAATCCGTGATTTCAAAACAAATTGATACTTTATTATTTTTTTCTTTTTTCATTTTCAATTAACATTGTTTGTAGACTTGATCCTTCAAGTAAACTTTATGGGTGCGTTTGACAAATATTTTCATTATCAAAGAAATTTCAAAAGCTAATGAAGGATGTTTATATTTTGTATTGCATTACTACCGAATGCTTGCATATCCGAAGGATATTTATGGTTCCACATATTTGTGTAGGATGTTTATTTCTTACAGACGAAGAGTTTATTTTGAATATTTTCAATATTTTCTCAAATAACTAACACACAGCACGGTTTAAAATCTTAAGGATTCCGCTTCAGCAGCATAACATCGACACAAATCGTTAAGAATATGGTGCCCATTCACGCGTTGCATCCATAAATAAAAACGTCAAAGTTCCATCAAAAACTGAATTCGTGGTATTCTCTAACTCAGTGAAAATTGACATCGAGGGAGAGAAAGGAATATTTCCCCTATAAGAACAGATAATCTGAATATTCGATCGTTATATATATTCGGTCAAGAGTTTTTCGAACGATGTAGGATGATGGAGTAACCATGGATTCGACAACATCTCCGATTCTTAGAAAATGGTTCCATGCATTTTCTATTCCTTTGTTATGAAGAGTTTTCGATATATAGAATTCGAATTTATTCGAAAATAAAAATTGTGTGAAATGGAATAAAAGCATTTGGTGCCTGAAGGAAGGGAATATTTTATTCAATCATGGCCAGTGCAAGTTCATGGCTCCATATCAAATTTACTAGAGGGAGAGTTTATAAAAGTTCAGACAACACTGTGTGTTGATTTATAAATTTTTCAAATACATTTATGTGGGTAAAAATACTATTAATTTCAATTAGATATGCCTAGAAGAGATTTATGTAAAATATTTAATCCAGTGTTTCTCAAACTGTGGGGCGCGCCCCCCTAGGGGTTCGTGATAACTCTGGTAGGGGGTGGGGTGGGGGCGCGAGCATATTAAAAAGTCGTAAGGAAAAAATTATGTTTAAACAATTATTAATTTATTGAAATAAACAAACAAAAAACATTCTGTCATAATAAAAAATAAAATACACATTTGCACTGAAAAAATAAACTTATAAATGCATCAGTATTGCAAAATGTACTTTATAATTAATTTAACAATACTATAAAAACAAGTTTAATAATTACAAGTGATCCCATGGGCTTGTTATATATAAAAAAATTATATACAAAAATCAACATTTATCTTGATCATTTATATGGTTTATAAAAAATCCTTAAATTGCCGATAAAAAGTAATTTGATTCGCTCCCCAATATTACCGTTTTCCACTTAGGCACGCTATGTTATGTATTGAGGAGGGAGGGGCAGAAAAGGAATAAATAAGCAAAAATTTTCTTAAATAAGTAAATCCCGCACGAATATTGTCAAGGTCCTTTTATTGAGAGTCAAAGCCTTAGGAATAATTTTATGGATAGTAATGCACAGAAAAGAACGTAATTCGTAAATAAGTATATATACGTCTGGTGCAATCAACGTTTTGGTTGAGCGAGACGTTTATATACGCCGGTGGTACTTAACAGGTTAAAGCTGTATTGTATTTTTAGTGTCAAAGTTTAGTATTATTGAATTCAATACATTTTTATTGTATGGAAGAGGGGCGCAATGAAAATTATGATTGAATATTGGGTCGCAAATATTAAAAATTTGAGTATCACTGATTTAACCATTTTAAAGAATCTTATACAATTGCTTAGCATTTATTGTCTTGTCATTTAGTTTATTTTTGTGTTTTTGCATTTTCATATTGTCTTCTTAAAAATATTATTTTATCTATGTATTAAATTTTCTCTGTCTTAGTTATGTAGGCTCATTTTTTCCTTGATATTTGGCATAGGTATTTTAGTTTTCGTAATTTAGTACTATTTTTCAATTCCTACTATTAGCTCACTCTCTCTCTATATATTTATATATTCATTTATCTTGCTCAAATTTTCAATCTTTAATAAAATACCTTCTATACATCCAATCAAGTTCAAATATTTTTTTTAAACTTGTAGTGGATGACATTTGATGTTAATAGAGTTTTTTCAAACGTTAATCAATTAATTTAATCTAATTAAATTAATTACCGGTTTCTGATGCCAACTTATATTCATCTCTATTGTTGTAACAATCTAACTGTTAAAACAACGACAAAGGCTGGCATCGAAAACCTGTTTTTCAGACAAATTAGCCAAACCGGGTGTTCAATTGTTACAAAAATGCAGACACATCATGCTCTTTTTTCAATTCCTACTATGAGTTCACTCTCTCCCTATACATATATTTAGTTATATACTTGTTCAAATTTTTTATCGTAATAAAATACTTTCTATTCATCCATTCAAAGTAGGAATTGAATTATTTTTTTTATATTATACTTGTTTTAGAAGTATAATTATTTCCCTAAGTTTTAATGGAATCTTATTCTCACGCTGTTTCCTCAGTGGTGTAAGCAGGTATAGAGGGAGGTTGACTGAGCTTAAAACTATGTCTAAACCAAAAATTGCAGCTCCTAAATCTAAGAATATGCTTTTATATTACTTTTATACAACTCGTTACTTACTTATACTGTGATTTTATTCCTATTTATTCCTTTGTTTTACTATATTATTTCAGTAGTCTTATGTGACTTCATAATCCCATGATAATGATAATCACGTGTTTTTAGCTAATCAGTTCAAAGACTCATGTGACGTCACAGTCACACGATAAAGCAATCATGTGTTTACAGCTAATCTGTTCATGCGCATCGTTGTTGCCAACTTAGGGTCTTTCCAGAAACTTTCTCTCAAAATTCCAAATTTGTCAACAGCAATAATGCACAAAGGTAGACAAAATGCATTTTATTTAAAAATATATGCATAAAATAAGATATTTTTAAAAATTTAAAATCTTTTGAAGAATTTTTTTTAATAACATTTGAACATAATTGCTCAGTTATAAAATGCGAAATTACAAATAGAGCAGCAACAAGTACAATTAGTTTGATGTCTGTTTTGAATTCAATGGAGAACACGTATGTGTCTTTATTATGTGATCGTCATGGGTGGCCGCGGTAGCCGAGTGGTATAGGTATGGGATTGTGGCTTACCATGTCCCGAGTTCGAGCCCAGTACCACTGAAGACCCGCCGTGTAGGGCAGCGATGCACGTTAAATCTGTCAGCTGAAACGTCCTCCCTTTGGTGTGGTGTGGTAGTTAGGAGAGGGGGGTGCCAGATCAGGTATCGTCCACGTCACTTGACCATGGTTCAAAATTACGTGGGCCGTCGCCAAAAGCCCTCGTGTAGCTGAGCAGTGCGAAGTTAATATTCAATCAATCAGTGATCGTCATGAATTGAGACTATTGTAGTTATTGATTACACACATACACCCACACAAATTACTGAAGGATATTGCATTTCATCTTTCAATCCCATTAACCCTGTCATCTTAAATAACACTTCATTTTAAATAGACGTCTTTTTTTATAACTCTTAACTTCAAAACATATATTGTATTTTTATATATTAAAACTTATTAAGATGCATATAAAGTTACTCAAATTATGTGAGAAACCCCACGTCTTAGGATGTGGTAAATACATGCTTGAGTGGGAGAAAAATCTTAATAAATATTTAATTCGAAACATGCAGCTCAAAGATCTTGAAAAACACCAGCTGGTTTCAAAAATATTTATTTAAAGGAAACAAGTTTTAAAAGTGTGTGGAATTCACATGTTTTTTTTCTAAAATAGATTGGTACAATTACACGAGTTAAATAAATACAAAAAAACTGCAATTCTTTAAACATTAAATGCTGTACAAAGAAGAATCTATTCTTAAATTCTTCAGGAAGGCTGAGTTTTAATTAAATTACTCCTAATTCTGCGAAATACCCCAAAGAGCCCATTTGGATTTAATCTGCAGAGATTTCGAATTCCAATTACAATAATGATTACATACTAACGTAATAAAAAAAGTGTTATGCTCTGGCTTGTTGAAGACAGTTGGGCGGAATGTGTTCCTGAATTTAAATAAATAATTAGCGTAATCCTGATGTCACAAAATCTGAAAAGTTAAAAAAATGCCGAATTATTTATTATTGTATTTGCGATCTGTATGAATTCTCTTTATTGGTACTCATTGTTTTAAAATTAATAATATAATGCGAATTTTTAAATTGCAGGTTTGAGTTTTGATTTCTTTATAGATTATTTTTTTCAATATATTTATCGAATTGTTGAAAAAGTATTTTTCCAACACTTTCAAAAGAACATGCACATTTACATACAAAGAGATGTATTTATGCATGTATGATTAACTAAATTAAATCCAAATTCTACTTCCCATTTAATCGTCATTTTCTTGTTTTACATATTTGCATCATTTTACATATTCAGCAACAAAGATAATCCAATTTTAAAACTTCAATCCCAACTCATTTCTTTTTATGATCATAGACTGGTCTTTTTCATGCTTTATCCTAGTTTGAAATATAACCCGAGAGAGCGGTAGCGAGGGGCACAAAGAATCACCCCAGGCTCACAAAATCTTTAATTTCGGGAAAACTGTTTATTTGTTACCGATTACCTTAACAGTATCCTCTTATATGACAGTCTACATGGGAACTAAAATGTATTTGACAAATATTTCCCTGTTTTTTGGGAGTGCCAAACGTTATTTACAATCTTAAGGTACTTGGGGTGACTAAGCTCACCATGCGGCTACTTTTGTTCCAAAATATTTTTTTTATGAACAAGCTAATTTTTCACTTGTGATCGAATCGGTGGTTTTGATTGCTGTATTGTACGGATCGTTATGGCTTATAAATGGCACGCGCATTTGAGACATTTTAGGTTAGTTTGTTTCGATTTTTTTCAATTCCTACTGTGTTAGCTCACTCTCTCTATTTATCTCAATTGAGCTGAAATTTTATATGCATGATTATTTTGGATGACAATACAATAATTTAGTTATAATTAATAAAAATTAATTGTTTAAAACTAATTATTTAAAGAATTACAAACACACAGCCCCGTTGGCATCATTTTTGGCGATTTAGCGACTCTTTTGGCGACTTGTGTCAAAACTCGAAACGGTTTTTTTCTCACGTTTTAAAGCATTCAGTTGATCTGAAATTTTATAGACATGATTGTTTTGGATGACAATACGATACTTGAATGATAATGAATAAAAATTAATTACCACTTAATGTTGAATTCTGTTCTATATATACACATATTTATATTAATTGTAACTATTTAATAAAAAGTAGCTAAAGTAAAATTTTTCTTTGTTGATCTAAGTAGGAATTGACTTAAATTTTTTTTTATATTACTTGTTCTCTAATTATCAAAGAAAAATTGAAAAGTTTTACACACACACACAAGTAGTTAAGTATACTTTCTCTCTCATAATTAAATTATTCACTGGAATTACGATTTTTATTAAATACAATTACAAAATTTAAAAAAAAAAGGTATTGGGGTGACTCCGTCACCTTGCATGACCACCAACGCTAGCATCGAGTGATCGCTTTTTCCCGGGTTAAATTAAAAGATGCTGAATTCACAACAATTATAGACTCCATCCGAATTTAAGTAAAATTAGCTTCGGTTCGCAGTGCTAAGATTTTATAAGTTGTAGGCTCTCTTCACGCGCTTGGGGACGGTGTGTCCCCACTCAAGACCTGCCGTTTAGAGGGGCAAATGCGAGTTAAATCGTTCGATATTCAATGTCCTGTCATTAGCGTGGGCTGGAAGTTCGGAAAAGGAGATGCCAACTCAGGTGTTTCCTTCGTCACTTGACCATGGTTCAAAATTACGAGGTCCTTCGCCAATAGCCCTCGTGTTACTCTATAAAGCGATTACATTTTACATATAATCCCTTTAATTCGCAATGTGAAAAGATATCTGTTGTAACCATAGTCACACGGATATGAATAAGTCACTTATGTTGACTCGTTTATAGTTCCATGCGGGGTAAATACTTTAAGTATCTATTGATATAAGTATTTGTATAATGTTTTGTGAAGAAGTCACAGATTCAGAGCTGCACTCCACCTACATCAACAACAAGCAATCAACTGTTCCTCCTGATCATCACTGGAATGAGGCTAAGCGCCCTGGTGGTATATTATATTTAACTTATACATCATATAGTTTTTTCTCGGGGTTTTTTACATTGACACTAAGAACATAAAGTATATATAATTCAAAACTGCTAGACTTCAGAGATAAAAACATAAATCATTAAAAATTATTGCAGATTTCTTTTATAGACACAATATGCTTTAGACCAGAGGTCGCCAAAGTGGTGGTCCGTGAGAAAATTTCGCTGGTCCCCAGAAAAATGTGGATCAGACTTACTCATCACGTTAAGTTATGTCTTAAGGGAAGAAGTTAAATTATTTTTCCGGGAACAAAATAATTCGAAATTGCAAAATTTCTTGTCCAATAATGAATTGCTAGCAAAGCTTGAATACCTGGCAGATACTTTTTCCCTGTTAAATGAACTAAACATATCCTTTTAAGAACGTGCTCACAAAACGAAGTAAAATGAATGCGTTTCAAAAAAAATATTACTGTAGCAAACGCGTTTAGGTGAAGACGATCTGCAAATGTTTTCTAATTTTGATGAATACATGAAGGAAAATAATGTTAACCAGCTATTAGTAAACCCCTAGATAAAAAGCACTTGGAGTCACAGAATCTTTTGCTCGTTATTACCTAAAGAATGAAGTTCCCAGACATGGTAATATGTGGATAATAGATCCGTTTGCAGCAAAAATTCAGGATAATAGTTTAAGCATGCATCTAAAAGAAAGCCTCATCGACTTATCATCCGACGAAACTATCAAATTTAAATTTCATTCATCCTTATCAAGATCTCAGTTTTGGCTTTCCGTTAAAAGGGAATACCTAAAAATTCTGATTCAATTCTCCACAACTTATTTATGTGAAAAGGTATTTTCATCTCTCACAGCCATCAAAACAAAATACTAATCTCCGTTTGAAATAAGTGTTTTTCTTCGTCTTGCAGTAACAACATGAATCTAAATAGCCATAATCTTACTTTAAGTAAGAAGGAACATCTTACAAACTAGGAATGTATAATGCTAAAAGTTTGGTATACTTAAAACATTTTTTAATTGTTTTGTTTTTACAGTTTTTGTTTATTTTATTATGATTTATTAATAAATCTTTCATAATTTGGTTATAAGTATTAGTTTCATTTTATTAACTAGGTACATTTGATGTGTTCTTAGATCACATTTTTTTTTTTGTAAATATATTTAACATTTAAAAAATCCTATTAGTGGTCTGCAGATTTAAATTAGGAATTTACTGGTTCGTGAGGTCAGGAAGTTTGACGACCGCTGCTTTAGACTAAACGCATTAAATCACCATACATTACATTACCATAGGTAAATTAACTGAATTTGTCATCATTTAATGGTTTTAATTTTTAGTCAAGAGAGAATTTTTAGGGAATTTCATCAATCTACAGTGACAAGAGAGTGTGCCAAGAATATATAATTTCAGGCAATACTTCCAACTTTGGACAGCACAGCATATATCTATTATATTTAATAATAGATATATGAAGATCAAGACTAAGATGTAAATGTAAGACATACGATAGATACGTCAGTGCGAAAAATACGAGGAAATTTGATGTTGATGAATATGGAATACCTTTACTAACAACACACCAATAGTTGCTGTGTCTCTACATGGCTTGTACACATACGATTCGGTTCCTTAGATGAGTGAAAAGAATGTTGTTTGGTAAAAAGAGACAAATTCAGTTGGTAAAATCTGATGAACATATTTCGAGTGTGGTGCAGTCCTTTCGGAGTCCGGAACTAAGTTTGAATCTCCATAATGTTAAAAGGTTGCTTTTACATGGTGGAGGCTAGGTCTTCTGATCAAACTGGAAAAAATTAACTGGAAATGTTTATGTTTAACTACTATATAGCAGACCATACCAAACCATTAAGAAGACTCTGTAACCTTTGAACAACTTTTTTTTTATTTATGTATTTAAAAATTATATTTTAGCATTTCATATAATGTTTCTATTCAAGAAAATGGAACTAGGTGAAATTTTCCCCGTATTGTTGAGACAATTTTAAAAACTTAAATTTTTTGAAGAAAATTTGGAAAATTTTAAAATCCTATTCATTCTGTAATTATTAATTATTTTTTTACCTGAATTTTTGAAGTGAAACTTGTGTGTTTGGGCTCTAGAGTGAATGAGAAATTCACCCAGTTTTGCGTTAGGGTGAAAAAGCGAACGAAAGTTGTCTTCCCCGTACCATCCCCCGAATCGTCACCATGGTGAGGAGATAGAGAGCGGGAGGAAAAGGTGGAGCAGGGGCACCACGTGACTTGCATCATATCCATGAAAAAGTTGGATGATTGCCCACCTTTCCGATTGTTCAACTTGCCCACCTTCTGATTGGGTGTCCTTTCCCCCCAAACCCGGGAACATCTATCAACTGTTAAATGAGTTGCAGTGTTTGCATTACGGTGTAGACAAAATAGCTCTCGCAGCAAAAGCGTGCCTTTTTGAAATATTTACTTAGATTGTTCGCTAAATGGCGATGTGTTCGGTGGCTAATTTTTTTTATTTTTTTTTTTTTTTTATTTTCCTTTGCGTCAGAATGCCTAAATCAAATGCACAAAGAGGAAAAGAGTTTTGTGAAAGAAAAAAAAGAGAAAAACTAGCAGCAAGTCCAGTCGGAAAAGTGACAAAAAAACAACAGAAAAATAGTGGAAATTTCATCAAGTGCTACTGCCAAATCTCCATCAGAGTACATGACAGAATGTCGAGGACGGAAAAAAACTTTGCAAAATATTCTTTTAATGCCGAGTTTAAGGGATTGGAACGCTATTGAGACTCTTCTAATGACAGCACAGATTAATATGGACTTTGTGAACCACCCTGTCATCTACTACAGAACCCTCAACAAGTCTAGTGTGTGTTGGAACGGATGCATGTGAATCGGATAATAAATTCTGTTACATTACAAAGACTATGAAACCCATAAAAATGCTCACAAAGATTTTCATAAGCAAACTGGTTGACAATTCTTTCTCTCACGGGAGTTCGATTTGTGACAGATTATGGTTTAGAGATGATTTGAGAACTCCTGTTGCTGAGCACAAAATATTTTACCGGAATTTAATTTAGAAGACATTAAAGCATGCTTACAAGTACAGAAAGTAAACCAAATTTATCAAAATATAATGGTTTTGTATACCCGGAAATTCCAGCACATCTTCCTACTTGGGATTTGGTACCAGAAAGACTCACACACACACACATTTCACCACGAACACCCTCATGTAAATTAAGCGATTGAGACATGTACACGGTCAGTTTGGAATATTTGGGTAAATAATCAAGGTTCCAACGTCGCCAAAGAAGTTTCACTTCTATCACATGGCATTTCTCGCACTATTTGTTGTTATATTCTTATGGATGTTCTAAGCATCTGTAGAGATGGATTTTACAATAATTTAATTAATTCTGGAGAAAGAAAAAAAACGTTGATATGCATGCTAAAATTCAACTAAAAAGCCAATATATCCTGCATTTTAATTTTTTCAAACAAAAGTATTCAGTTTACAGCAAAATAGATCCCTAATTTTATTACATGTTTTATATGAAACACAAAGGGAAAAAATGAAAGTTATTGTTAAAAAATTGTCAAAGTAGTAGCATCTTGAATGCACTTATTTATCAAAAAAAAAACACACACAAACTGAGAAAAAGAACTTTAAAATTTATAATTCTAAAAAAATAATTATAATAAGCTTCAATAAACTTAAAATACCACTATGAAACATTAGTTATATATTTTTCATTAAAGTAATTGCATTTTTATATTTTTTTCAACTCATACATTTTTTATAAATGAAGGATTTTTTTAGAGTATTAATTGCACAAGAAAATTCAAGAAAAATATTAAAAAAAAAAATTTCTGTTATGACAGAAATGTTAGTTTTTTCATCTCATAATATTGAAGTATTACATTTGTATCAAAAGCGTATGAGGAATAAGAACTGAAATTATGAAATTATTAATATAAAATGCATTTTACATTAAATACATTACATTAAAAAAACATCTTACATGCACACATTTCAAAAAGAAAAAAAATTACATTATTTTAATGCCTCAGTAATATACCCTGCTTTATATATTGCATCTTCCTTTTTATAGTAATTATTTCCCTTTTTAAAAGAGGTTTTTTTTATCAAAACAGTTATTTTATTTTTTTTCTAAATTTTATTTTTTCTCAATGTTCATCCTCTCATTCCTCAAACTCCAAACCTTAGGACTTTTTATATCACTTGAAAGTTCAATTTATTTTTATAATTTACATAACAAAAAACTTAAATATATCCATATTTTTCGCTAGTCTATTTCAAGAAAACGATATATATATTTCTTTTGCACACTGATATGCTATTTCCGAAAGTATAAAAAAAATGATACGATCTTTTTTATTGTTTCCGAATAACATCACAAAAATGCAATTACTTTTAAATACTTTCTATTAAATATTTCCTATTTGTTATGCACACTGTTACAATCCCCCCTCTAAGAAAAATAAATTCTGCAAAAAAAAAAAAAAAACGCCAGTTATCCAATGCTCCCATAACGCATATTTTGATTTTGTGTCTGTGTTTGTATGCATGTGCCGATAGAAGTTATTTTGGGAAAATAAGTTATCTTCTAAAAGACATATTTCGGATGTAGGGAATTCCTTTTAGGGAAAAATGAAGAAATCTGAGGGAATAAAAATTGAAAACAAGCATGGCATTCGAGAAGAATATTTTCCCCAGAAAAGTCATGACGTCATCGCGTTACCGGTAATAGAAAATTCCTCCGGATGATCTTTACAGGATTCTCAGGATAGGATCAAATAAAATATTTTTTTCATTCTTCGTCGAGCAAAACGGCGGAAATTGTAAACAACTGAAATAGGATCGTTGATCTCGTTTTTATAAATTCGGCATTTCTTCCGTTGAAAGACGTTCAGATAAAAATGAACAAGAGTCAAATACTTAATCTTATCGAAGATTTTTCTCAGGAAATCTAACGGGATATTACATTCTTTATTTACAAGTATCGCTAGAGCTCTGAATTAGGAAATGTGTGAAACCTGGATACGGATATTTGCTTTTAATCTCTTAAAAGATACGGAGGATCCAGTTATTATTTTGTTCTGAAAAATTACCTTATTGATCATTTCTATCTAAGAATTATTTGAATCTTTTTCAAGTTTTGACGCAAAGAAAGTTTGTCCATAAGACAAAACTTAAAATAAGTAGATGAATTTAAATTGAAGGACGAATTTCTTGAAAAATTAAATTTCATATTTGTAGGAATTACATTTTAAATATTTGGGTAAAAATATTTAAAATTTTATCACGACATTATCAAATAATTGAATGAAAATCGAAAGGTTTATATGAGTATTGTTTTAAGAATGTTATTGTAATAAAAATTTATTTAAGTACAATATTTTGACAAAAAATGAACATAGAATGACCCATTTTCAAAGCATTCTCCTTTTATGAAAAAAGCTTCTATTATAATAATATTTTGCCTGTACAGAGACCTTAGACCTCTGTACAGAGGCTGAATTAGAATTTTTGAGATATATAACATAAAAGTGGATTTTTCCATATTTTACTATAACAGAGGGGAGAACTTTTACGAAACAAATGCCGATAATTATTTCAATGGGTGGTAACTCGGAAAATAATGTGAATTTTTCACAAAAACCCTAGTTTAGACTCTCTGGAGAAGTCTTTATTTTATATAAGAACACACACACAAAATATTATTATTACAGAAACATTTTGTTATAAAAGAAGAACGTTTTGAAAAAAGTTTATTCTAAGTTAACTTTTTGGCAAAATTTTGTATTTAAATAATTTTTTTGTCATAATGTCCTTAAAACAATTTCATACATGTATTCTAATCTAATTCACACTAAACATCATGAAAATTATCCATTTATGCGCCTTTTTAATATCACAATTCTAAACGTAGTCGGATAACTTAGGGAATCCCTATTAACGAGTTTCACGACATGACGAATTTTTTCTTTTTTCCCGATAAAAAAGGAAGGAAAAACCCCTTATTTAACGAATAATAAACTCCGATTTAACAAATTATTTCAACAACCGAATATTTTTTTATTAGTTTGGATTGCAACAAAAAAAGGACTTTACAAATGATAACTGTTTGGACCGGAACATAGCGAATATCGACAGCAAAGTTTGCAGCCCATCATTAGACTTAACAGGGGTAAAATGAGTCACGAGTTTAACCTATCGTGAGAATCTTGAATAGGATAGGAAATTCCTTTATCTCATCTAAATCCATAATGCCATGTATATTTTAACTGATTTCACCATTTCCTATCTTTCCTGAGAAAAGTTAGGTTTATTACATGTAGCAAATTTTGTTTTGAAAAATTTGTTAAGCATTTTAGATTGTCGAAACCAAATGCGTACTGAATTTTTTGCTGAAATTTTTAATGTAACTCCTATCAAAAAGTTTTCAAGCATCTATTAGTCAATGTATTAAAATTAATTTCAAATTAACTGGATCTTAATGATTCGCTAATAGCAATTTTAACTGTAGAATATAAAGTATGTAATTTCTAACTATGGATATTTTAATGTTGTTGCTTATGGAATTTCTCAAAGCTATGGACAAAAATATTGTATTATTTCGGACGCCGATATTACGAATAACCCCGATTTAACGAATAATTTGTCCAATTCCGATGAATTCGATACATCGGGGTCCACTGTTTATTTAATTTCTAAATTATTTTGAGAATCTCAATGCTGGCAAATTACATAATATAACTATCATGTAAAGCGATATAAAAGGAAATGCAAAACATAAGATGCCCTACCTCTGAATATCTTCCATTGGGAGTTTGGAATCATACTCCCCCCCCCCCCCTGAAAAATCAAATAAATTTTAATTAATACGCGGAATAGACTACTTTTTTCAATTCCTACTTTAGCTCACACTCTCTATTATTTATTTATCTTGGTGGAATTTTCAATTGTTAATAAAATACATTTTAAAGCTCTCAATGGAGCTGAAATTTTATATACATGATTATTTTGGATTATAATACGGTAATTTAACTATAATTAATAAAAATTAATTGATTAAAACAAATTATACAAAAATTATAAATACAGCCACGTTGTCGTCATTTTTAGCGATTTGTGTCAAAACTTGAATAGGTTTTTTTTCTCACGTTTTGAAGCATTCAGTTGAACTGAAATTTTATATACACAATTGTTTTGGATGACAATACGATTCTTTAATGAAATTTAACAAAAATGAATTACCACTTAATGTTGCTATTCTGTCCTATGTATATACATATTTATATTAATTGTACCTATTTAATAAAAAACACCTAAAATAAATTTTTTCTTTATTGATCTAAGTAGGAATTGTCTTAATTTTTTTTTATTTAACTGGTTACATATAAATAAATCTAAAAAAAAATAATTAAAATAGCAGTATTAGAAAAAGTGACCCAATAAAGGGTTAAAATGATCAAACTGTCAAATGAACAGTACTCTCTCTCCCATCAACCGATCCATTTTAATTAGACATCTACTCCTCCCTCATCGAATTTTAACAAATCCAGCCAATTACAACGCAGTCAAATCCTCCCCAACGACTGCAGTCATACACATGTCCAAGCAGTAATCTTATTTCATAACGGGCAGAGAGGTTCACAGCTTGAAAGTGGCCAACAGACATGGACTAATAACAGGACTAATAATCCATTGTTCGAGCCACGCCATTGGAATTGCATGGAATTTGTACTTCGATCAGAAGCATGTTGAGGGAATGAATATTTAATGAAGGAACTTATGAATCCACCCAGTGACAAGCCCAATCCCACAATGGAAATATTCATACTGATCAGTAGGAGGAGGATTGTAGGTAATTGATAAAGTTATGTAAACTAGCATAGTATATCAGAGAGATTTACCGCAATTGTCAATTCGCCTGCGTCAGATAATAAGTGGAACATGTGACAGTATTTCATGACATATGTAAACTGTAGATAATTGCAGTCGCGAATGAATAATGTGTTAGAATGTTTCTAAATTGTGTCACAATGATTAGTTTTGAGAATGCAGACCATAATTCAAATGTATGCGACATTCATAATTGTGAACAAGACAATATTAGATATGAATTTTAAAAGCATAAAAAAACTGCTTAGATGTTTGTAATGTTCTCATACTTCAAATATTTTTAATTTGTGCCCATGAGATAATTACCGATTAAAAGTTACGCGATTCTTTCTCCAGTGCCATCGTTTATCACATAGGTGCACGTATGCGTTAAATGAGGGGGGGGGGGGAAGAAAAGGGCACAAAAATAATTAAATTTTTCTGGGAAATAAGTAAATCCTTTGCAAACACTGTAATTGTAATTTTATTACATTTCAAAGCCATCGGCATAATTTTGCTGATAGCCGCGCAAAGAAAAGTGTCATATTTCGGAAGGACGTATATATACGTCTGTAGCATATAATGCAGTTTTTAAGCTTAATGGGATTAACAGTTTCATCAACAATCCTGCAATTTACAAGAAAAAAAAAATAAAACTTTCAAGATAATAGATTTATTTGAAATCTTTATAATTAAATTTTTTTGAAATCTTTTATCTTGAAAGTTTTATTTGAAATTAGCGAAATTAAATGAGGAACTATATATCGATTCTCTAAATTAGCAAAACCAATTTAAAAGCTGCAAAAATGGTCTAATTTTAGACTAATCGTATTGTTAAAACCCAAACTAGTTATCTACATCGCCTTCATCCAAGTGTATTTAGAGTCACAAATCACACTCATATTAGTATACAAAATGTGGCTCATTTAAAGAGTCATAGTTACTTAATAAATGTATATTTCAAAATGAATTATCTAAAATCATTAATTTAGTTTGAAGAGTTTCAATTTTCAAAATTCTATAAAGATTCGTTAGTATATTATCGAAAATTCGAATCACCACAAGTTAATGTTTAAACTTAAATATATATAAATAATGATATCAGTCTTTAAATTCTTTCTCTCTACATTTTTAAATGAATTTCAATGACTTTGATTCTAATAACGTTTGATCTCAAATATCAATTAAGTACCGATTCCTTATATTTTCAAAGATTCCATCATAAAAATAATTTTAGAAGACAAATAGGCCGTTAGCAAAATTCATATTTTAACTTTAAAAAGATCATTGAAAATATCAACCAATGTTGTAATATTAATTCAGGAATATTAGCTAACATAATGCTTTTGTGTAAGAATAAAACCAAAAAAAAAAAAAAAAACTGATTTTTCATTTCAATACTTTCATACGAAATTGGGTTACTTTAGAATCAGGTAAAAAAATAATTAGGAAATTCTTTAGTCGCACAAAAGTTATTGCAAGAGAGTAGTAATAGTTTAAACTAATTTTAAAATTAATTGTCATATTAAGTACCCAGGCAGTTCATAATTAATCATATCATTATTGAAAACCAATTAGAAAATATCTTAAATCAATGCACAACTTTTCAAAATATGTTAAATTTTGATGCATACATTTTTTAAAAAAATATAGAGAATTTTCAAATGTCTAAAGTGCATTTTAAAATTGCCTTTGCTCACATTTATACCTTATTTTTTAATGATCCTCACCATATTTATTCATTAAGTAATTTTTGTTATTTTGTTTTTTATTAGCACCACTTTTGAATTTAAAGGTATAATAAGTGCATATGCCAAAAAAGCTATTTAATTAATATATCTTCATTTATTTATTTTTTTTCTCTTTTTATAGCTTTTTGTTCTTTCACAGAAGCCACATATAATGCTTTCAAGACTGTGGATACGAATGATGTATGTGTAGGTGTGTGGGTATTGAAATGTCAAAAACATTGAATTGATTTAGTATTTTAATAGTTTTAAATAGCACAACACACACACATATGCATTTGCTTTGCATGGTTACTTTGGATCAATAATGAAAGTTTCTATATTAATTCTGAATTCTTCTAAATTCTAAATTTAAAAATTCTTTTAAAAATATTTTTTTTTAATTTATTTATTTTTGATTTTTTTTTTGACAATTTTATTGAAAAGAAATTTAAACGTGTTTTTTTTTTATATTTATGAATAAAATATAAAAGAAAACTATGAAATATTGGCTTTAATAACTCGAATTTATATAAAATTTACGGTACATTATGCATTTGAGCAGCATAACTTTCTGGAAAGTAAATATTTTTTTCCCCACGTGTTTGAAGAATTTGAGAAAGTTAGGCTTTATATTCCCTATCTGTGTTTCATCATTGATGGGTTTTTTTTGGTATTTTTAGAATAAATATAAAATTTTTTAATTCTTTCATTTATCATATTTATTCAAAATTTGTATGTAAAAAATTAAAACCGCAAACATTGCATAGTAAACAAACAAGTAAAAATAAACTTTAGCGTGTAAAAATTTTATATAATCAATAAATTAAAGTTTATTACGTTTAAAAATTCCGTTATACGAATAAATTGTTCCGAAATATTTAGTAAGCTGGGCTGTCTTAAAAATAAATTTCAGAAAGCACTTAAGCAAAAGGGCAGTATTAAAAATAAAATTTTAAGTGTTGCTTTTAGTGTCAATACACATTGAAGAGTAAGCCATAAAGATATATTAATTATTTACTTTTTAACTGCAATAAAAAATCTCATCAAGAATTAAACCAATACAATCCCCTAAAAATTTTAAAAAACAAAAAATTTATTATTGTATAAAAATAAAATTAAAAAAATTATGTTTGAGTTTCGGTAGATTTTTAAAGGGAAGTAAAAGTGGAATTATTATTTTTATTTCATATTATTTTAAAAATCTAAATAAAATGTGCTAGAACGTAACAAATATTTGCTTGATTGAAAAAAAGACTATTTTTAAATTCTTTAAATAAGTTAGTTAAACAATTCAAATAACTTATTTATAAATTTCCAATTACTTTTAAGCATAATTAAAATAACACATTTTTAAATAATTTATTTTCTCACAAAGTTTTAAAAAGAGATGACAAGTATTGATGCCAATATTTAAAAGAGAGACGCTTAACAGATTATTTGACTCTTAAAATATTATTTCAATACATGCAATTGCCCTGCCATTATTTTTAGCCATAGGTGAATTCAATTGCTCTAAATCAGAGGTTCCCAAACTTTTTTGTCTCATAGATCCCTTGACAAGTTTTTCGGTTTTGGGTAGACCCCCGCTTACCTAAATTTGAATTTTTGCCAATTTATCAATTTAAATGACTTTTTGACATATGCTACAGAGCTGCTTACTTTAAAATATATAAATTTCTAACTGTAGTGTAGTGTTTAAAACTTAAGAGATAAGCAAATGTTAATTAATTTTTAAAATTTAATTAATGCATTAAATAACTGTTGTATAAAATGACTGATCAACAAACAAATGTTTTTAGTGGGAGAGATAAATTTGTTGATTCAATAAAAAATTTTCAACATCTGACATCAATCTTCTTGATTTTAACCCTTCGTATCTCCTCTTTTAACAGTGTCTAGTCCTTTCTTTTTTTGTTTTGGAGATTGGAAAATGCACTGTAACTCCTTCTAAATCCAGAAAAGGAATTGAAAAATTTCTATAATTTGGGATAAATAACAGGTATATCTTTTTACAACCAAAATTGCTTACATCCGTTTCAAACTTTAAGATAATCGTTAGTGCTTAATCCTTGTAATCTGATATATATTTTTTTCAATATAACAGTACGAATTCATTCATTGCCTGCTGTGGTATTACCATAGTCAAAGCATTCTCAAACCTAAATTCAAAATCAAAAAAAAAAAAAAAGAAAAGAAAAGAAAAGAAAAAAAAAAGACATTTAGATGTTGAATGTAGTTTAAACGTTTTTTCCCCTGGCAGATTGTATGGGATAACTGAGAAGCTAGGAAAATCTGCGACGTTCAATATTATACTCTCTTAGCTTAATTCTGGCAAGAAACGCTGAAATGATGGTCTCTGTTTTAATAAAATTTATGCTGTCACCTTGTAACTACAAATTAATCTAATTAAATTTAGTCAATAAATAGGTAAAATCGGTTTTCCATTTGATTAAATTCTCTTTTAAAAATAAAGTCACGATTTGTTTTAATGAAAGCCACTATTGTAGACCCCCATTTACATCTCATGGGCCCCCAAATTATATTTTCGCTGACGAGGACCCCTTGCAGGTCGTCATAGACCCCTGGGGGTCTATATAGACCACTTTGGGAATCACTGCTCTAAATTATCGACATTTGGCATTTTTATTGAAGTAGTAACAAATAAAAGTTTTATTAAAGAAAGTTTTCAAACGTTTTAGTATGCTATTTATTTAAAGTAAATACTCCGAACGTGTTCGGATACCTTAAAAGAGCTAACGTACCCGTTTAAATAAATTAATACATAAATCAATGGAACACATAAATAAAATCATGCTAAAAGAATTTTGATAGATTGAATACGATTAGTAATTAAAATAGGAACACACACAGTTATCAGTTTTAAAGTTTCAATATTAAATGAAAAAATGTGTACGCGCGTACCTATTGTACCATCAACCAGACGAAAAAATCCTCCCCATTTCAGATAATATCGCCGAATGCTATTATTGTTATTGTTACTGTGTCCGAATGTTGAAGAAAAGGTTTCCCGTATAAACTCTATATCATGGCATTTGGTGACGTCTTGGCGAGCGATGAAATTAGTCGAAGGTATAATAAGTAAGCACTAAAAGGATTTTTATACAAACTATTTATTTCCGATTTCGACAAAAGATTACAAAACTTTTAAAGAATAGCAAATCCTTTAATATAAAGAATTCTGCATCCGCTGCTTTCCTTATGTCTCTAACTCGATAGAAAACTTATTCAAGATAATATTTTTAAAAAATTAATGTTCTTCGTTATGTTTTTTTTTTCATATTTTAAAGGTAATTAACACCATAATAGCTTAATTGATTACTTTTCAAATACATGCTTTTAATTTTAAAATAAACCTCATCTCACATACATATAAAACATCATTACTAACACTTGTAGGGTTTGTTTTGTACTTTATATCAATATTGGAAATTAATTACTAAATGTATCCCTTGAATGAAATCGATTCCATTTAATATTCGTTTACCTATACTTAAATGAAATATTTATTCTTTTCGAAATCAATTACATTTTCCTTTTACACACCCCTTTCATTTTCCGACAGTTATTCATTTATTGATCATCACATACGAATCTTAAGGCACTTTTACAATCAATATTTTCCATAATCTTAAATAAATGACGAATTTAATTTTGATTC
>BMAV01021781.1:100337-127086 GCA_019973955.1 Trichonephila inaurata madagascariensis
GTCACATTGCTCTGAGTAAAACTGCACAAGAATTGGCAGTGCAGAACATTGACGCTGGTGTCGATGGTTTGATGTACCGCTGGAATAAATGTCTCGATAAGTGTGATGAGTGTGTAGATAAGTAAAGTGACTATGGAGATAAATAATATATATATAGTTCTACAGTGTATATAGTTCTTTTTTATCTTATGAATAAACATTTACTTTGAATAGAGACTTCTTAACTTATATTTTGAAACCCCCTCGTATATAAAAATAACTTCTTAAAATTTTAAATTTTGTTAATGTCAAAATACATTTCTCGTTGCATTAATATGAAAGTGAAAAAAAAAAAAGATTTAAAACAGTTGACTTATTAATTTTTTTTTATTTCATAATCTTATCTAATTGCCCTTGTTATTTTTATTATATAATTAATGAATTCTACATGGTTGAAAAAAATATACGTTTTTTTTTATGGGCAAATAAATACATTGCTATTTTATCTGTAGTCCGGTATGTTTAAAAAAATAGTTCAAAATTGTTCGGAGTATTTCACAAAGGGGAGATAATATGTAAGCTTTCATAACTATTCAATTACTCTGCATAAAAAAAATCGATACCATCAAGAAAAAACTGTCTGTTTGTGACAAAAATTACTGGGAGGGAAAAACATAAACAGTCAATTTTTAGACAACAGAATCTAAATCTTTCTCTTTTGGGAAAAATTACCAACCCTTAAACCATTGTTATTGTTTAAATGCAATATACACTATTCTTCAAAGATTTTAACAGTGGACATGAAATAATATATACATTGCCCTATTTCTTAAGGTATTTTTAAGGCTGACGAATACTACGGAACATTTGCTGTGAAATATATGCTTTACTGTAGCTGGTTTATTCGAAATTTAGTTAAACGGAGACTTAATAAAAACATGAATTCAATATTTAGATTTTCAACGTAAGAATAATTCGTAACACACAATTCCTTTTCAAATTGCTGTAAACAACACATAAATCCGCCACCGTACCGTAATTGCTTTCGACAACCCTTCGAGAATGCATTTCTCTTCTTCATGCATAGCCATGCTTTAGGATATAAGAGATGTCAATTTAAATGAACTAATCGTCGCTCTTTTGTAGAATCTCTGTCACATTTGTATTTTCCTTCCCATTATATCTTTTGTTCCTCTGAGACTCAATCGAGCCTCGGATTACACGAAAATACTCTAGCTCTCCCCTAGTTTTGAAGAGATCATATCACTTTTCCCTCACACCGTTTGATTAAACCAATCTTTACCGCATAAAAGTGTCACAGAATACCTTCAGAGAAACTCGGAGCTTTGTCTTACGCTCTAACAAATGTCAAAGTTCCCTTTACCGTTGCCGTTGTTCTTCCTTTTTGGCATTCTTCATTTCAATTCGACGCGGAACTTCCCTAAACTTAGTTACTTGATATATATATTCTCTTGTTACTGTAAGCTCCCTTTCGCGTTCAAATTGAATTTCCAATATGTGTTATCAATTTTTATACGTGAAACCTGAATGCAACAATTCTGAAAGGTAATTTTCTTTTTTGAAATGTATCTCAGACAGAGTTAAGATTAGAATCCGAAGAATCTTATAAAACTCAAAAGCAAAGAAAAAGGTATATATAAACTAGTAAAGAAATGAAAGACTAGTATATTTAGTTGCTCGTAAAAGGAGTTTAGAGTCGATATTTGAATAGGGTGAAAAAATCGTTTTTTCTCACATATATCGCTGTGCCGTGTTATTAAAGAATTTAAATATTGGATTGTATTTCATGTGTTTTATATATTTAAATCAATTGGATTTTTGAAGTTGATTTACTTATTATTTAAAATACAACACTCATTATTATGAAAAATAAATCTTAACGCTTTGAATTACATATTCAATTGGCATTTGATATATCATTGCAACTGTGTGCTTGGAAATCAAAAGAGTTAAGTCACGACATTCTGAAAGGTATCCCCCAAAATTTTGTCATCACTTTCAACTTTATTCTCTCTTTTTCAAAATGTAAAGTGTTTGTCACGCTGGCCAATTTTTTTAAAATAATTATTAAAGATTCAAAAATTAGAAAATATGGATGTAAACTTATTTAAGCAATATTATGAACGAATCTATGTAATCCTTTATGAAATATCATTGTTAAAATAGAAATTCTTAAATAAAAATTTGTGCATTAAAGTTGAATAACCCCATTTAGAAAGGACAAGAGATTTACTGTACGTATAATTACAATATCTCTGTTTAAAACATCATTAGAAGCATTTAGAATGGTGTGTTGAGATGTACAATACGAGCTTAGAGATCGTAGTCTTTTCTCGTTTGAGGTTCATCACTGGGAAATCTGTCTTCAATAGCTTATTAAGTGTTATAACTTAGTAAAAAAAGATAAAAAATATTGAAATAATTAAAATTTCTTAGGTCAGTTATTTGAATAGTTTCTTTGTAGACACATTATATTTAAAATACCTTTATTAGTTTTGACCGTGTAGCATGTTAATGATATCTCACAATGCTGTTGTTTGCACACGTATCAAAACTCAAATATATTATATAATTATTTAACAATAAGGAAGAAAATGAAAACATTAAATTTCATGGAACAGAAGTTATTTACATTTATGCTACATATTCTATGTTAAATTTACTTTAGTGTTGTTTTAAAAAAATTATTAAGTATATCATATTTAAAAGCTAATAAAAAGTTATATTGCATTTCTAACGTTATTTAATTATAAATGGAACTCTCTCAGCTACGGTATGGTTCTCCTAAATTGTATATATATTGGCATTCTTAAGATTCCAGTAAAACATGATTATTGTCCAGGAATTTTTGAGAGTCTATAAATAAATTTGTACTAGAATTAAATGAAAGCTATTGTGTTTGAAAATTGCGAACATTGTTAAAAGACGAAATGAGATTTTCGCGTTGAAACGTCTCTCCAGGTATACATATACAATCAAGGCGTATTGAAACTTTGAAACTATGCTGAATTTTAACCTTCGACAACCTTCAATATTTCGCAAGTCAGTCTTTTAGTAGAATAAATTCTAAAATTTCCGATTCAGTTCTAGATAGATGTCGATGGCTATAAAGTTCGCAAGCTAAATACCTGCATTAATATAAGCATTTTAATAGAAACTTTTAAGCGATATTGGCTAGGTAGGATGTACTTGAACCTCTCAATACAAGGTAGCATTATATATAGCACGTATTTTGAGCTGTATTGTGTTTTACAGCACATTGTGTGTTCTGCACATTTCTTATTGTATAATATGTAGATATATTTTAAAGACTTGAAGAAAAGTTCATTGTGTGGATAACGTAAAATAACTGATAAGACAAAAGATGTAAAAGTTACCGTTATATTTATTTACAGCATTACAGAAATTAATTTATAATAAAACATTTTTTTTTTTACGTTCCGTACAGTTTCATAAAATATATTTATCTTTATATTAAAAACCTTAATATACATAAAAAAAAGTTTTAAAAAAATTAAATAGTTATTTTCAATGTCTGAAGAAGAGATGCTTATCATTAATACGTGAAATATAAATGAAAAGCTTTTTACATAAAAAAAATTGTTTATTGTTTAAACTGAAAAGACAAATGGGGAATGATAAACATGTCTTCAATTTTTTTTTTTTTTTTTACCATGTGAAATATTTTAAACATTTCTGAATTCTCACACAATCTCAATCTTAAATTTGTATTCTTAAAATTAATTGCATTTGTAAAATATTTAAACAAAACATTCTAATATCAAAATATTGAATATTTTCAAATAATTTGCAGGATTTTGAGCTGTATGAAAAATCAAAAAGGGCAGTTGAAGTAAGGGAAAATAGAGATATAGAACTAAACTTTTCTATAATTCATTTTTTTCATAACGTCGTTCAATGCAGTACGAGTTTCAAACTATTGATCTTAAACGGATTGAAGTTAATTCTTTGAGAAACAAATTATTGGAAAATAATTCTATATTTTTCAACAATTAAAGACTTGCCTAATCAATGCAGTAGCAGCAAACTGCTAATAGAAATCTATTCATCCGAAATAAAATGGAGAACAAATTCATTCTAAGGGAAAAATAAATTCAAGTTAAACGTAGGGACCCACAGAATTTCAAGGAAAGGGAATTTGAAGTGAATTGATCTCAAATGAAACTTAATTGGCTTCTTTCTCTGAAAAATCGATATTTAAGCTCAATGTTAAAAAAAACAGTGAGCGATTAATTTTTAGTTCTCATAAGAAAACTATTTCCAAACGATTATTTTTTTATATTTTTTATTCGCCTGTGTGATATTTATCAGTATAAGAAGAAGAATTTTTCATTTTACCGTAAAATTTCTAATTGAAGCATTTTAAAATAAACTATTTTTTTCTGTAAGATGTTCTCGAACTTTTTTCTTAACATAGCCCTTAATCACACTTATTTGTTTCGTTAACTCTAAATTGTGTTATCTGTGAATAATGATTTATAAAAGTTCATTTATAATTCTTTTCATGTGCTGGAGTCTTATCAGTTAATAATTTAATATTTTGAAATAAACAGTTTTTACCTGGCGTGAAAAAGACGTGTTAAATATTTTTGAAATAGGAACTTCTATTATTCTTTCTATTATTTTATTACTTCTATTATTCCAACTAATACATATTTGAATTCGCTACTTTAATTGAGACCATACTTTAAAAGAATACATTTTACACTTAGTATTCTAGGCATAATTCATATTTTATTTTATTTTATATATTTATTTATTTTCTTTTGCTTAAAAGAGAGTACAATTTTGAAATTGCGTTCGAAATTATAAAACTGCCAAGCACATCTAAATAAAAATGAATAAAAATCACATTTACTGTTGTATATATTTGTCTTTATATAGTTTACTATAATAAATTTTTAAGCATAATACTTAAAAAGGTTTACAGCAGAAATATAAGAAAATATGGTTCCGGTATTAGTTTGTTAAGAAAAAGCCAGTATACCATCCTAATGTTGACTTTTCAGATAGTTCTCTGTGAAGTTACAGCGGGATTAAAACTATTTTTGTTTCCAGAAAGTTAGTTACTCTCATAGTTACTACTTCTTTATAAATGATAGTTTTGAAATTTTTTCTTAGCATGTTTCTTACAAAATTATCTTGTAAGCTCTGAAAACATTATTTTTTAAGAAACTTTCATGACTTGTATATTTTTTATATTTTTTTTCTGACAAAGTTATTAGTTCTGATTATTATTTTTTTTATTAAAAATTTCTCAATTCGTTAAATGTTGATGGTAAATTTGACCCTGATAAATCTGAACCGATATTAAATGCATAGAAGATATTCATTGAAACAACTAAACATGATGTGTTAGAGAAATATTCTCACATGAAAGAAAGACATCTCTGGGACACCTATCTAAATTATTTATATTTGAACATTGAAAGAATAATTAAATTACAAGTTGCGTTTTAATGCAATAGAAGATTATAAAATTTTCAAAATTGTTTTCTTTATATTAAATAACATTTCATAAGATATTCAATGGGGAAGATATTTTTTTTATAATTATTGATTGTGAAATTGAGAGTGAGTATATGTAAGTGTATTGTTATATATATTTTATATTCAAACATATATTTAAATTGATAATTTATAAAAAAAATCAAATGGTAGTTTACAAATTATCATATTAGTACTTGTTATTGAGAAAAGTTAAAATAAATCAAATTCTACAAAAGTAGGCATATATAGCGAATATTTTTTGGAGCAAACATTTCCCCAATTTAACTCATAAGTATATCTCGAAATCATAAATAAGACCATAAGGTATAATTAAATGTTTTTTTATTAAAATAACTATCATTTTTTTTATTAAGTCTCTATATATATCAATTAAATGTTCTGCTTCTTTAAAGTTTACAAACAAAATATTTACCAAATATTTGTAAAGCTCTAATCAAATTTTTTCTGAAATCTCTTTTATTAGTACTTGATCAAAGCATTACAAACTAGTACGAAAGTTACTCTAAAAACCTACCTACGAGCCATCTAGATAAAAATACAATTCCCTGGAGATTCACAGAAATATAATAAAAAGTATAGTAAGTCGTATCTTCATCTTAATTGAATATCCATTTAATTTTTATTACAAATTGGCTTAGTTATTTTCAAGTAAAAAAAGATGTAATATATAATGAAATAACAACCAAATGAAACAAGGTAGATTTAAAAATAATTCCTAAATGAAAACATTTAAATATGTAGAAAATCAAAATTTTATACTATATTTTCATGGAGCATCTCATTTTTTTTGGGGGGGAAGACATTTTATTAACATGAATAATTTCAGATTTTTTTTATCAATTTTTAATCATTGCCAGTTACCTCTGATAACTTAATGAATCACAAAATATAATTAAATTAATCTCAAAGCTAAAATTACACGTTATAGAACCCGCCTTTCTAATTTAAAAGTAATAACGTTTTTACTACTCAACGATTTTATATTTCCAGAAATAAAAAATATATATATATATTATTCTAACATCTTAAATTCTCTGATTGAATAGAATATGAAATTACAATTCCCATGATCGGTAAAGAGCATTCGTATATATCTTAGATTCGGGAATACTTTTCACTTACATATTTTATGATCATACTCATTCGATTTTCCTTTGCTCGGCACTAACATCAACCCAAGCAATTTTCTTTTAGTGTCATACTTTATAGCTGTTCACTTTTATAGAGCATACATAAAGGTAGACTCTTACCAAACTTTCCACAATGACTATGTAAATTAGAAAATAACTACGACCGGGTTTGTGTAACATAGTATTTTCTATTCGGAAAATAAAATATAAAAGATTAAACTTTGGCTAGTGTTTCTTTCTTTCAATATTGTTTACGGAAGGAAAAATAAAAACTTTGGAAAAGTTGTTTATGTCCCTTTGCCTCTATATCTTTTAAGGGAATTTCAAGTGTGGCTCTAAATCTTTATATTTTAGTAACAACTTTTTTGCGTAATATATATAAGTTTGTATTATTTTGAATCCGTTTGTGTATTATAATAACACAAATTTTTATCCCAGGATCAAAAACTACTATCATGTCCAGTTAAAATTTATTTTTAACATTATGCACCCAACATGTGTTCTTAATGAAGAAAACTTTAAACTGATTTAAAATTTAATTGCCTATCTGAAAAGTATTCCAGCTAGGAAAAGAAAAAAATTCTTTTTTTTTTAAATGACTATACTATTTAACTCTTTATCTACCACATTATGATTTACTGCAGTTTTTTTTTATTCAATATTTTTTTTAATAACTACATTGAAAATTAAGGGATATACATAAACAAAATACTCAACTTTGGGAAATTTAATCCGTTAGAGCTATTTAATTCATTAAAGATATTCATTTGTAAAATTAATTATATACACTTTTCACCTAAAATAAATAGTCAAATCGTTTTCTAAAGTCTTCATTAACATAAAAAAACCCCGAGACACTTACTTTTTGACACTAACTACTTTTTCGGAACAAAAATGATAAGCTTCGCAATCCGATCAAAATGTCAGCTGAAAACGCAACTTCTGCTATAAAACTATTTGCCTTCCCTGCTAAAATATTCGTCATAGAACCCGTGCTGATATAGATCTCAGAAGAGTTGATTTAAAAGAATATTCCTGGTAAGTATCGTCAGAGTATTCAACAAAATGGTTATTCTATGTAATTTTAAAGTGAGTGGTTCTTATAAGTACCGTCGGTAGATAAAGGGTTACAGGGAACCAAACATGTTTGAAACCATAATTTTGCAAAAGTGAATACATCCATTTTTTTTTCTTTAACGTTTAATTCCATTTGAATTACAATGTACATATAAAATTATTTTAAGAAATATAATGCGAAAAACAAGATTTTAAATAGAATTTATAAGTTAGAAAAAATTTTAAAAGAGTTAGAGATTTTCAAAATATTTTTCTTTTATGGAAAATGCTTATATAATAAAAAAACTTTGACTAAGTCTCAATTAAGTAACTATGAGAACTTAAAAAGCTCTACACATATTCAAGTAGAAATTATTTTAGTAATTAAAATTGTAATTTATTACCATTTCACACTGAAAGAGTTGATTGTGCTCAAAAATATTTTTAATTTAGGGGACATGGTACGATATATGCAAAACATACTAATTTAAGAATTTTCAAAAATATTTTGGTTGCCTCCTATGTGTGTATACTATGTAAAACAGATTTTGTGCTCAAAAATCCATAAAAAGTTAGATATTTAATTTTTTAAGGAAAAAAACTTAAAATTTTGGAGGTGATTTTTAAAATGCTGCTCCTCCTATAAACACTTGCATACACGCATGAAATTTAATTTACAAGTACATCAATCGATGTATAGCAAAAATTGGCATTGGCTTTGCGATAACATGATTGATATTTGCACAATACTTCTTTTTATGAATGCTTATTGAAAATTTCTTTAAAAAAATGTGTAAATTCTAAATTTAATTATTTTTTAAAAAAATATGTATTGCTTTGATTAAAAAATGCATACCGACTTTTGTTACATGTACCATTAGAAATACCTAAAACAAATTCAAATCATTAGGCACAACAGAAAAAAACCTTAACATTTTAAAGGAAGACTAACTAGTTATTTTTATCTGTCTGAGATCAGTAATTTTAAAGTTTTGATTTGCCATAGGAAATTGAATAAAAACGAACGTAAAATCAACCATAATTCTGCGTTTTATAAGTTTAGAGCTTTCAAATTTTGTGAGGTTATAGAAAAAGTATATAAAGAATAATTTAGGCTAAAAAAATTACATTTGATTTTTAGACCGATTTTTGTCAATTGATTCGTACTGTGTCCTCTTAATTCAGTTTAAAAGCCGAAAAATCCTTTAATGAACCCAAATTCTAAGCTCGGAAAACTTAAAATATCTTAAAAACTAATTTTTTTTATCAGATCTGAAAGTTGGTGGCAAGTTTCCCAATGATATAAACTACAAATAAATGCAAAAAAAAAAAAAAAAAATCGTTACTTTTTTGAAATTTATAAGGTATTGTGTAGCCTTAAAGTCAATGGGATATTTTACAAGGATGTAATCACTAGTTACCCTTATTATATCTCTTCTTTATATATATATATATATATAACTTTGTTAAGTTATTCTACATTTCTGACTATTTTGTATCCTTTCATTAATTGGTTTTCTCTTACACCATACAAGCTACCGAAAACTGACCACAACTGGTTTGCCCTAAGGCTGTACGAGAATTGATAGTTTTCTTTTCTTCCTATCTTTGATTTGCACACATTTTTAAATCTGTTGGTGAGATTATTAATGCTAGCTTTTTTCAGAGATGTTGTTTGTTGTAATGATACTGAAATGCTTCTCATCTGAGATTTTATTTGCGGTGAAGGCGGTAATTATCCATTGAAGGCAGGAATTGAGATTTTTGAAGCATTCGATAAAAAACAGGGATTGGCAAAGCAATGTAAAATGTGTTGTTTGACAAAAAATAAGAATGAGAAGATAATCCAAAAATTCCGATATTATGTATGTACCCATTGCAATGTTTGATCTAGTACTACACCATGTTTTAAATTGTGTGTAGATACTTATATATACAGTCAGACCTCTATATAACGAAGTCGCTAAATCCCCAAAAAAAGTTCGTTATATGGAAAATTCGTTATATAGAGAGAGAGTTTCATCTTCCAATATTCTTTATAAAAAGCACAAAACAAATTTTAAACTCATAAGGACTATATATTTAAAAAAAAGTAATTATACTCGCATATTTTTGTAAATTAAAATATATTTATTTTATATATCTTACTTATCAAAAAAAAAAAAAAAGAAAGAAAGAAAGAGAAAAAAGTAAAACTGCAAGGAAAGTTTCTTGACGACTTTATCCACTTTCTGAAGAATTAAATGATTATCTTTGATATGCTCAAGCACTTATGTTTTCACGTTTTCAATCTACAAGAAGCGAAGTTACCAGTATGACTGATCCATGAACACTACTCAAAGGCACGGGGACACGAGACAACTTCGCTGAGGGTGCAAGGGGATATCGAAGATATTTCTACTGAACAGGACAATGCAAGGTTGCACTTCTTGGATGAAACGCCCAGAATTATACTCTTTTCGGGGAGTTCGGCATCTAATAAAAACAGTTCAAGATTTATGACCACCATAAAATGTGTTAAAAGAGACAATAACTTGAAAGGTTCAGAAATACTTCAAAAATAGGGAGAAAAAAAATTTAATCAGAAGAGAAAAAGTTCGTTATATATAAAATGCACTTTGCTATAGGGAGGTTATTTTAGGAAGAAAATTGTTAAATGTTCTTGGTTCCAGGAAAAAGTTCGCTATATAGAAAAAAGGTGAATGGATTGTTAAGCAGACATATAATTCCTCGTATTTCATTCAAATAAATTCGCAGAAATTTAATTGAAATTCAAAATCTAATCTCAACTTATGAAAAAAAGATGAAAAAGATCATAGCTAGTTGACACTCAACATTCTTTTGAAATATATAAATTCAATTTAGAAATTGCACAAACGTTTTCTTGATAAACGACTAAAAAGAAAGAGATTCTTGGAATTTTTATTTTATTTCAAAAAACTATTTTATCAATAGATATACTACGAAAATATGTAAAAATAAAAAACTTCAATGGAAAATTACTTATTCTAAATATTAGAAAAAATAGTGAGTTATATTCAATTCAATTATTTTCTGCTTCTTTGGAGCAAGTAAATGAAATATGACAATCTTCTGTTTTCAACATTTGAATAGATGTTTATAATTTTATACTATTGATTTAATGTTTATTATAATATTATGGCAAATCTTATAAGAATCAATATTATTTGGATTGACATAAACCACAATAAACATCATTAGCAAAATCGAATAATTTGAAAACTCCTATGGGTTCACAAGTGGTTATTTCACTAGAGTACATCCACAAGACTCTAAAGCAGAACATCTTTTCACTGGGTTCTATTTAAACTTTATTTATTTTTCACACAATATAATGGGGTTACAGTCAAAAAGCGTGTGATTAACACCACGTCACACACACACACACACACACAAGTCATTCTCCCCTTTTCCAAACTACTCTCATCCCTTGTGTCCTTTTTAGTCAGTGACCTCCCACTTCCTGTTGGTGTTGGAGGGCCTGTTCATTAGAATCCTTCTTAGAGACTAGGGTTTACTAGGGTGGATTGTGGTTATATGGGGAAAATAATTCTTATTAATAGAAATCTACCAGCACGGAAAATATGCTTAGTGGTACAAAAATTAAGAGGAAATTTTTTTTTAAAAAAAAAATTACAAAATTTAATACTGCTACAAAGGCGTTGGATTTTAAGAAATTATAGGAAAAAAGACTTTGGGTTATATGATTTTGGAATTAAAAAATAATAATATTTGTCTTCAATATAAATTACCAAAAGCGATGATAATTGATAAGTCAGAACTGAGAAATGAATAGTACTATGTACATTGCAACATTTCATAAGCCTAATTCTTTCTCCGCACAGCATCGAGTCGGTTCGATTCAAGCTTTTATCCGTCTTTCGCTTTATTGTGTTCTGTAATTTCGAAAGTAGTTTCTTTTTCTTTTTTTAAACTTTAATACTTAAGTTGCAGAATGTCCCTGTAACTCTCATCGCAATAAATGTTAAAGTGTACTAAAATGCCTATTTTTCTTTAACAAAAATTACTTTGGCTTTTTACTTGAAAGAAAACTGAATTACTTAAAATTACCCTTGTGGGAGTATTAATCATAAAAATTAATTTTTCTTTTTATTTTTCTCTTCCTCTCTGTAACAGGAAACATCTTTTTCACACGCGCAGGTGTTAAGGGGAGTTGGAAACCTCTCTCTCTCTATATATAATGACAATGTTAAGGTATCCGACTACGCTCGGAACCGTGATATTAAAAAGCGCATAAATGAATAATTTTCAAAATATCTAGTGTCACTTAGATTAGAATATATGTATACAATTGTTTTAAGGACATTATGACAAAAAAGAATTATTTAAATACAATATTTTGGCAAAAAATTAACTTAGAATAACATTTTTTCCAAATGTTCTCCTTTTGTAAGAAATGCTTCTATTGTATTAATACTTTGCCAGTATGTAGCTCAGACCTCTGTACAGAGGCTCAACTATGAATTTGGAAAAATTCAAATTATTTTCAGAGTTACAACCATTTGAAATAATTATCGGCGTATTTTCTTAAAATTTCTCCCTTCTGTTTTCGTAAGACATGGATAAATCGACTTCCGAGTTATGCATTTCAAAGATTCTAGTTGAACCTCTGTAGAGAGGTCTGAGCTGAAATACAGGCAAAATATTAATACAATAGAAGCATTTTTTACAAAAGGAGAACATTTGGAAAAAAGGTTATTCTAAGTTAATTTTTTGCCAAAATATTGTATTTGAATAATTTTTTTTTGTCATAATGTCCTTAAAAGAATTGTATACATGTATTCTAATCTAAGTGACACTAAATATCATAAATATTATCCATTTACGTGCTTTTGCAAAATAAAGGTTCCGTACGTAGTCGGATACCTTAAATTGGCTGTTTTTGATGTACCTTTTCTCAAACTCTGTTATATGTACATGCTTGAAATTGTTCATACAACTAAAGTACACCTTCCTCATTATACTGAAATAAGCTTTTATAGCTAATTTTGAATTGTTTCATAAATTATGAAATATATTATCAAACATTGCGAAATTTGACCCACTTTTCACATAAAGAATTTGTAAAAAATAAATTTTTGAGTTTTTTTACAAAAAAAAGCTCTCATTTTAGTATATATTAACCATCATTATAAATATATCATAAAACATTTATAAACCATCATTATAAATATATCATAAAACATTTATATACTTGTGAACAATAGTTTCTCAGAAAAGATACATTGAACATCATAATTTACATTTTGAGATAAATTGATTTTAATGTATACAGTGAGACTTCTAATCGGCAAGGAAATAAAAAAAAATAAAAGGCGCAATTTACAATAAAAGATACATGTTTTGGTTGACTGATTTGATTTGATCTGATTTGTGTGATTTGACTGATCTGATTTGATTGCTGAATTTATTAAAGATATTTTTACTTAAAAAATTAAGGTTTTATAATCATCTTATAGTTCCTTTCCAAAATCAATTATAACTCAAGTAATTTCTTTCTCAAAAATTAAAGGTTATTTAATAACATTTTCTGTGAAATATATTTTTAAAATATGACATATATATCCTTCTAATAAACACACATCGCTATCATAATTTTCATTTCTAAGAAACAATATAGGCTCAGATGGATTAAAAGAAATCAGTATCAGTAGTCTTAAGTCAATGTCGGAAATGATCAATGGTATATCAATTTGTTGTATGACATGTCCAGAAAAGTATGATTACTTCTTTCAATCGCTTTCTGTCTAGACAAGAGAAAAATGCCTATTCTGAATCTTTTTGTTCAGGTCGGGATTACCAGTCAATGTTTAATAGTACAGCAACTTTCATTTATCTCCACTATTTTTATGTTAGCTATTGACTGGTCACCAAACAAATACCAATAGTTCTTTTTTTAATCTATAAAGCAGGATGAGCTCATTTTATTTATCTATTTTTTATTTTGAATAATAGTTTAGATGGATCATTTTTTTTTTCATTTTAAAACTTACAATCGTGAAAGGAAACGATTTATGTGATGATATCGCTGTCTAGATTGTATGACAGCTATATAAGAGAAATTTAACCCAGTTGCAATCTGATATTTGAAATTTTCGCTGATTTTATAGTGTAGCTTATATATATAAGTTCGAAGACCCATTGGTCGAGTGGTAGCGTATCGCGCTTCCACACCCCAGGTCTGGGTTCTATTCCCGGGCTGGGCAAGTTTGACTCAGTCTATCTTCCCAACGGCAGTGGGTCTATAAATGAGTTCCAAGCTTGTTTCGGGATTAAACACTGCGGGTCTCGCTTCAAACTTAACCCCTTGTCAGGACTGCACATACACCCCAGCGCCCAATGGTCCCGTATACTGGTTTGGGCACAGTAGGCCCTAGCCATCATTGGCTGTTGCACCACTGTGCCCAACGCAGAAGACAAAATCATAAGCCACTGACTTTATATAAGTATGTTCAGTTAATAGTGTTATAACAGGGACAATTAAATTCCTTAAGAAATTAATTTTTGATACCATATGTAATTCAAAATTTATTTTGAGAATGACATATTTTTTGTAAAATGTAGCATATAACATATATTTGATAAATTGATATTTTCTTAGTAAATATTAATTTAATAATTTTTCAATTAGCATCGTTTCCGAGTGAGTGAATGTGGTGTTTTATGGCGCATAAAGCATCGTTTCCTAATAGTCGTTCAGTTCTTAATTAAACTTTATATAAATAAATATCTAAAAAAGTTATTTTGTTGATTTTTTATTGTCAGTCATTATTAACTATACTTTTCAACTTTACAACTTCATTGTTTATTAGAACATGTTATGTTCGAGAAGGTTGTTCTAAAGTAATTAACCAAAAATTATTTATTATAAGATACCTAGAATTATAGAATTATAAGCCATAAAAAAAACTAATCATTTTTTTTCACTATAATAAATTTTAGGTGGACGTACAAACTAAAATAGGGCGTATCAATCAAATCTTGAACTTTATTTACATAACAATAATTTTTTTTAACATTATTTTTTTAATTTTTGATTTCTAAGCCAGTTTTTTTGTTTTTTTTTTACGTGTTCGAAAACCAAGATTGTGATAAGATATGAGTATCTTCACACGCCCTCACACATTTTCCCTCAAAAGTTCTTGATAGCGGTTTAATATTGTCACCCATTAAAAAAAACTATCTCTTCACAGTTACACGTTTTAAAAAAATAAACCTTTATTCGAAATTTCTTAACGTTTTAACACTATAATTAATTATAACTATGAAGGATATGAATTATTATTGATTCTAAGATTTAATAATGTGGAAAGAAAATGCATACAATATTGTATTATGATTCTGTCTTCTTAATTATTTTTCCTAATTATTTTTATACATGCTTATGAACTGCAAACTTAGAAAAATGAAATTCGTAAATAAGTAGATTCCTGTGAGTAAAAGCACATAAACTTTACTTTACAGGTATAGAGAAAAAAAAGGGGGAAAAATAATAACTAAGAATCCCTTTGCTTTAAGGTATCCGACTACGTTCGCAACCGTGATATTGGAAAAGCGTATAAATAGATAATATTTATGATATTTAGTGTCATTTAGATTAGAAAATGTATATAAAATTGTTTTAAGAATAGTATTACAATAAAAAATAATTTAAGTACACTATTTTGACAAAAAATGAACATAGAATGACCCATTTTCAAAATATTCTCCTTTTACGAAAAATGCTCTTATTATAATAATATTTTGCCTGTATATAGCTCAGATCTCTGTACAGAGGCTCAACTAGAATTTTTGAAATATGTAACTTAGAAGTGGGTTTATCCAAGTTTTACGACAACAGAGGGGAGAAATTTTAAGAAAAAAACGCCGATAATTATTTCAATGGGTTGTAACTCTGAAAATTACGTGAATTTTCCAAAAATCATAGTTGACTTTCTGTACAGAGGTTTGAGCTATATACAAACAAAATATTATTATAAAAGAAGCATTTTTCACAGAAGGAGAATCTTTTGAAAAAAAGTTATTCTAAGTTAATTTTTCGGCAAAATATTGCATTTATATAACTTTTTTTGTCAAAGTGTCCTTAAAACAATTGTATACATGTATTCTAATCTAAGTGACACTAAATATCATGAAAATTATCCATTTATACGCATTTTTAAAATCACGGTTCCGAACGTATTCGGATACCTTAACCCTTTAACTGTGGATTAAAAATTACACGATTTGCTCCCAAGTGCCACTATTTTTCACATAGGTGCGCGTATGCGGTATATTAGTGGGAAAGAAAAGGCACAAATAAGCAAATTTTTTTTTCTGAAATAAATATTCCCTTAGGATTCACTAACAAGTTCATTTTGTTGCATTCCAAAGAATTCGGATTCGGAATAATTTTATTGATAGCAGCGCAAAGAAAAGCATCGTTTTTTTAAAGGTGTTTGCATACGACCGGAGCAGTTACATCTTCTCGTTCTTTACACTATATATATATATATTTACTCACACGGATTAAAATCCCAGGAACTTCCATGACTCAGCAAGGATACTTCCAGTGCTTTAACTCCCCGCAGAAGTAACCTGTATTTGCCAGCCACCAAGCTCTGATTTTACTAACAAATTATTTTTCCCTAATTTAAGGATGCAAAATGTTACTACGTCATGCATTTTCTTAAGTTTAAGTCTCCTCACACTTCGAAATCCGATAGATTGAAGTAAAAAATAAAACATCCATCAAGAAAGGCAAGAAGGAGACCATTTTAATTCAAATATATCTGATACGATATCATAAGTATTGTAGCCTCAAACAATTTTGCTTCATAATTATTTAAGTAATGCTAAAGAAATATCTTATTTCAGAGATGTTGCGGCTATCTAAGAAACCTCCCAGTTTTTAACAGTTTTATCACTGTGAAATAATTCCTTTGGTCAGCGAAAAAATTCACGTCTGTTGTATTGTTTGCTATGATTTGTACAATATATCTGGAAATGGCATGCAGGATTTATAAAATTCAAATTTAAGATTATATCTCATGATAAAATAGCATTTATTCATGTACATACATAAACATTTTATATGTCAGTTTAAATGTTTGTTCCTGTTGTGAAAATACAAAATAGGTGCATTAATAAATCAATAAAATGCCAAAGTTTTCGCGAAAAACTTTGGCTTCCAACGATGTTTTCCAGGAAATATGTATTTTTATATCCTTAGCAACTTGTCAAGACTAAGACTTTCTTGCAAGAAATGTCTAAAACATTTAATATAACCTTTCTTAATTAGAATATAATTTTTACTGAAATCCTCGAAAAAACACTTGTATAAGTATTTTTAAATTCAATTAAGTTTGTTGTTAGAATTATAAAATAAAATATAACGCTTTTTCATGAAAAAAATAAAAACTAATTTCCTCCAACAAGCTATCTTGGCTCTGTTTGCGAGTATGAAAGCTAATTACATTCTCGAAGATCAGAGAGTTTCTTAATCTTATTACACCGATCAGTTTCAAAGTAACCGGGTGAAAGAAAACACTGAAAATCTTATGACAAGCCTCATATGATATTTCTTTTTTTTTTTTAGCAATTTAACAAAATTAACTTGGCAACAAAAACTCGCCCGCTTCCTTTTCTTAACATCGTTGAGCGCTAATGAATGAGATGGTTATGCGCGAGAAGCACTGAAACCTTTGGCTGTGTTATACATAAAAATAACACTCCAAGACTTTTTTTTCCTAAAAAAAAGCGACAAAGGTTAAAAGGTTATTTGCCTTACAAGTTCACTGAATGCCTTAAAAAGCATTATAAAAACAAGAAAAGAGAAAAAAAAAGAGGAATAAAAAGTTAGGAATTATTTTATTTATATTCTTCCTTTTTTTCTTTTCTAAATCTCTAGCTTTGCCCGTTAGCAATGTATTAAAAAAAAGTAGATGAAGTTTTTATTTTTACAGAACTCCTATTCCTATATATCTGGTATAATCTATATTTCAAAACAAGCTTATTTTCTTTCAAGCAATAGTATATTTTAGCGTAATGTGACGCTTTAAAATATATTTCCTTACGGATATCAACAACAACGGGAATAGACTGAAATGTTTAGATATGAATAGGGTAACATGTAATTTTTTAAAAAAATATTCATTTTTTCCCTTTAAAACTTGATATCTTCTCCGAATATTTCCGAATTTGTTACATAAAGCACTAGACTGTAAATATGTAGAATGTAACAAAAAAATCAAACTCTCACAACAAAGGGTATCATAAACTTTTAGTAAAAGATATGTCGAAAGTGTAGGAATAGAATTTAAGCAGTGATAAGATGGATATTTAATTTGCTACTGCCCATTAAGATATATTTTGTAACAAGAATTGATATGTGTATTATTTCTCAACGCCCTGATGTTATTTCAGTTTAGTTCTATTAAAAAGTAAGAATTTCAGAATAAATGTTCTGCATGTTCCACACATATTAATTTGTTTTTCAATAACAAAAATATTTAGATATTTTTTCCAAATGTGCGAATGCAGAGGATTCGGAAGTTTAAACTGAATGTTACAGTTAAAGTAAGTTGACTTTTTAAGTTTTATTAAGTATTATATGCTAAATATCAAAATACAATTTTTAGTGAAAGTTTGCATGATTTTGATAATATTACATTTAACCAATGCGTCATACTACGGCGAAAATCCATCAATGATCCCTGGAAAACTGGACAAAACTCAGAAATAAAATCTTGGAAAGTATTCATTGGCTTATGTGGATCAAAAATTATAATAAAATATAATTATTTATAAACATCCCATTTGAAACCACACGAGGGTATTAGGGACGGACTTTGTAGTTGTTTTCAAACATGGTTAAAGGATGAGTTTGACATTTGAACACAGGCACTCTATTCTTCATACTTTCTAAAACACGTTAACGCAAAGAGTTCGAGTACCAACAGATAGAAAGGGCCTCAGACTCTTCTTCCACATACATGGCCGATTTTTACTGGTTACGGGACTCGAAAAAAAGGACTTGACAGAAAGAACACAGACCTCGAGTTAGAATGTCTTGAAATTTAAAGTCATTTAAATGAAAAAAAAATGATTTAGCTGCTGAAGCAAATACAGTCTCATTTTAGAGGTCAAATTATGCATCTTGATGACTTTTTAAATTTTCCCTAACACCTTAATGATCTTTTAGTGTAATGAATCTTAAATGGAGAATAATCAAAAAATCTCAATCGCAAGCGTATTCTCAAAGCTTATTCAAATTCAAAATTTTATAGATATTTGGTGAAATAAGAAATCCTCCAAAGCATGTAGAAAAAAAAATCCACGAAAAGAATGTATACCTCTAATGTGAATCTACCATGCAAGGTCTGTATGAAAAGAAGCTGTCAATCCACTGATTGCCGGTAATCTCACTTAACCAGAAATAATTCAAAATTTTTAGTTATGTAACATCAAGACAAAGAACCTAAGAAACACCAAGGCACTCAAGTAGTAATGCCTTACAGCAATGTATCTTTCGGGACTCTGAAAAAACTCATAGCGTCAGCATATTGACAGGACGGCTCACTCTTGTCATTTGTCTGCAGTAAAGAATGGGCCAAAGGGAATGCCAAAGTTTTCCCTAAGACATCACTTTCTTTCCTTTTTAGGGGACTCTTCACAGGCAAACACGTGGAGAACCAAGACAACAGTTCAGAAATAAACATGAAAATTATATGACAGTCGGATACAAAACAAATATAAATTGAAAAAAAAAATTATAAATGCATGGTTATAAGTGAAATAATTATATAGAAATTAAATTTTAAATAAAAGTTAGCAATAACACAATTTTGCAACTTGAATATATATTATAGGCATATAATCTGGACTAATATTTAATATATAGAATATAAATGAGATAATAATTGCTGATCATCTAAAGGTATAGAAAAAAGGAAACATCAGTAGGGCATTTGGGGATCGTCAAAATAAAACAAATATCTTTCGGACACTTCGATATCACAAAGTTTTTATTTTTTTTTTATTTTAAGTAATCCTTTTGAGTGGCCGTGTGTTAAAAAAGAGCCCAAAATAAAGTAATATGTTACATAAACAACCATTTTAATATCAAACATGCTTAACTAGGATTTGGTAATTACACACACTTATACTAAATATTTTGTTTATTACAAATATTGTTCCCTGGATCGGGGTTTGAAGATTTTATGCTATTAGTTCTTCAGGAGCGATGAAAATTTATTGTTGAAAAACAATCCATAAAATAGAGCAGGGGTACTCAACCTTTTTTTTTTGCTGCACCGCATACATATGTCAGTTATTTTATGCGGGCCGCAACATGAGGATAAATGGGGAGGGGGGATGCTTTAAGAAAAAGACAACATTGGAAATTTAAAATGCGAATAATTGATCAAAATATTATAACTCCTGTTTTACTTTTTTTTAAATTATTTTTTTTTTATTTTTGTCACTAACACGAAATTAGAAACATTTCAGCGACACTCCTTCATAATTTCTGCATCAGTAAATGGTTTCATATTGTTACCAATAATATAACAAACTTCATTGGATGTCTAAGACCGCAGTGTAATACCACTGACAAAACACTTTATTGCTGTTGCAAAGATTATTCAAGAAACCTATTTATCACCTTTTGAAAGAGATCTTCGTGGAAAAGTGTCATTGAAGGATTCCTGTTAATTGATATTTTTTAAATACAGCCCTTTCGTGACAAATCAAACAATCACTGATCCATGTTTGTCTTTCACTACAAAATAGTCAACCAACCTCCCAATCGTTTTGAAACGATTTATTTTTTTTCCAATATTTTTCGCTTGAAAGGTATGAAACATATTTAAAAATGAGTTCCACCCATAAAATTGTCGCTACTACATTGTTGTCTGTTATAACTAATCGTAATTGTTTCAAATAGAAAAAGAATATCAATTCGTACCCGTACGACACCGACAACAAAAATCAGAATTGATAAATTTGATTTCTTGACAAAGAATTTCCCACTAAATTTTTAACACAATGTTCTTAAATAAGTAAATTTCTCGGAACAATGGAGGGCCACTTAAAAAGTCTCAGTTGGCCACATGCGGCCCGCGGGCCGCAGGTTGAGTATCGCTGAAATAGAGGATACAACAGCAAAATTCTTTCAATTACTCCAGTTTCCACATTTTTGCAGAGCTCAGACACAACTATCAATGTCTAAAAATACATATACGTGATGATACATATTTTTCGCAAGCAACCGCTCGATCGTAGCAACTCTTCAACAGCCAAAACAATACTGACTCAGTTTCAGTGTGTGAGCGACCCTATTTATTAGATACACGGATCTTTCTTGAAAGATCCGCTTTCGTTATAGATTGTGATTCGAAAGCATCCATATGATAGCCATAATAAATGATCATCGACCAGCCAAAGTGGTCCCCTACTCGCCAAATTTGGTCGCCAAAAATGATGCCAACTTGGATGTTTAGCCAATATTTCTCTCAATTTTGATTGAAACGCTGTTATAATTTAAGAGGCAGCATTGCTTGCAAAATGTTACATTTCTTTTCTCGTAAAATAAATACAACAGGATGTAATATTAACGTATTAAGCATCCAGATATAAATTATTTAAACTATTTTAAGCATTAATTACACAACATTCGCGTAACAATATCTAATAAAAATAACTTTTATAGGTTAACATTATTATGTATGTCGTAAGCGATATTAAAATAAACAAGTCTGTTTTCAAGTTCAAGAATTATAAAACAGTGTATAATTCATTAAAATTTAAAAGCAAGAAATTCGTTCCCAAAAAACACTAAAATCGTAGCCATTCATCTTGAACATAATATTTGCTTCAATAAAACTACGGTAAAGAGAAATATTTGCAAAGAAAGTTCGTATAATAGTGATAACGTACTTCATACATAATTGTTGATCATCTAAATGTCATGTTTATGAGATAGAAGAATAATTTCCCGCAGTCACAAAGTAATTTTCAAAATAATCTTAAAGAAAAGAATTTTGAGATAAGATGTTTTCATCAGAGAAAAAAACCTTCACTCCTAATGGAAAGATTTTTGATAAAACTTGACAATTTATGATTCGTTTGGAATACATTAAAACCGTACCTCCTTCATTATATGACCGCTTTGATAGCTTTTTAAAAATGAATATAATGAATATTTTATTGCGGAAAATGGACTTTCAAGATATTTTAAAGAAGAGCAAGAAAATGGCATTAAAAAATGGAGTCAATTATTTGATGAGAGTACCATTCAATCTTCGTAGATAGTCTTGTTAAGCAAATTTAACGTCAAGGGTTTTTAATAGAAGTCATTACAAAAGAAATTTAAGATGCATATTTGTGTGTGTGTGTGTGATTTCAAAGTAATTTACAAAATCTGAATTTATTTTTAAATGTATCGTAAGTAAAATTTACTGCAATATGTTCTTCAAAAATTTGAAATTGAAGCCCAATTAAAGCGTAGGAGAGATGTTTTTTTTTTCGAGAATTAAATTAAGGTAAAAATTATTTTATGGAAGCATCTATGCAACGAGATGTGTTTATATATTGTTAAATATTACCTACATATAAAAGCAGCACTAATCTCTTAAGACCAGACCAAAAAACTGTCTAAATAAAATCCAAATTTAACTAAAAACATTTTCTTTTACAATAACAAATCTTAAAAATGAAAATACCACATTAAATTTCCTTATTGACTCAATGCAGAAAAAAATCAAAATGTCCTTACAAAGATTTTGTGCAGAATCAATAAGAAAAGAACTTAATTACTACCATCTCCGAAATTTCATGATTTATGGTACAATTTTTTTCGAAATCCTAAAAATAACCGCAAAAGTTCTTTAAAAAGGTGTCTTACATATAACTTAAAATCAGAAAGTGAGTTACAAACAGATTTCCTAAAGTTCCATAAGAAAACTGCTTAATAAATATGATTTGTTTTAAAATTATATCGGCATCTATGGCCATACTTTAAAAAGATTAACAATCCTCTCTTAATTGTAATTAGCCTCAATAGACGAGGACTAATGGCAAGTATTCGAGGGATTTAAGAAAACCAGAACATCACAGACATTCAAAAAATTGATTTTTTAATTTTAGTCTTAAAAACAGAGCATATTTCTCTGAATCTAAAAATGTATAACTCGTATATGTTTGCTGATAATATAACCTTAAAATATGAAAAAAGTGACTGACAAAAATGTAAGCAAACGCTTGCAATTGTTTAGTTTTTTCACTTTTTCTCCAAAGCATAATATTTTGCTTTTAGGTACACTTAAGAAAAATGGTGCTGTAGATGTTTCCAATTTTTTAATATTTCTATACAGGATACATGTGCATGTAGTGAACTTATTTTTTTTAGTCGAATTATATAGCACATAGTTTTTAAAATATAGTTTTATACATGATAAAGGGGGAAAAATAGAAACTTCCAAAACTACAGTTTTATAATTTTTTTTAACAGACTATCTTAATATTTTACTAAAGAAATAGGTTCATTATATTTTTTGTGTTTTTTTATACATGTGCAAAAAATATTTTACATATTTAAGAGGTTCTTTTTTAAAAAAAAACTGTACCTAAACATTAACATGTATTATAAGATCTCCAAAACTCCAACTTAAATTAGAAAAAAAAATCTTTAACTGAAAAATTAGTTTTGTATTTCTATAGAATGTTTAATATATCTTTATTAAGATCGCAAAAAAATTTAAGCTATAATGGAAATTTTTAGATATATGTCCCAAAAACAAAGAGTCTTAATTATTGCGTTTAACTCTTTCGAGCACGTCCTGGTACTTTAACACTAAAACGTCTGGGATTTCGATTACCCTTAAACATCCACTGGTGTCATTTTGACACCGCGGTATAAAAAAACATAAAGTAAATGTTTTAACTGAATAATTGCAGAAATCTACTGTTCAGTAGGGTTTAGTCTTACCACTTTTTAACATTATTCCATGTAATTATCATATATTAGGACCCTTTATATATATATATAAACTGATGTTGGCATTATGTTTTGCGAAACCTGTTGGACCACTTCTTTGTCACAAAACATTTCGAGTCGCAAATTTGCCAGGAATATTACTATTATCAAGGCTATCTGGCCTTGCTATTATGCGGTATCCATTATATGCCATCCCTAGCGACATATATGTCAGGATTTGCTGGATTATTATCAATTTCATCTACACTTTCGTCAGATTCTTCGCAGTCATTTCCATTTGTATGTCTTCATCGAAATCTAAATTAGAGCCATTTCATTATCAGAAAGCTCTTGCAAGAAATTACAATTTCCTCAGGGGTTAAACCTTTTCTAAGAACCATCGTTTCATGGTGTTCAAGTTCTAAAATCGGATGAATTTTTTATGAGCAAATACTATGTAACAAAACACTTAGACACAACAATTTTAGTATTCATTTCTACTGTGAACTCAACAACACTGTATTCAAGGTAAAAAAAATGTGCGAAAAACTTTGGGAAGTTTGTTTTACTAATGGTATCTACTTAGTGGACTATATTTTGTTGAACGATAGCTTTTTATAATGATAAATTGCCTTGATGTCGAAATAACACCAGTGTATGTTCTAGGTATATTTAGTTGGAAAATCACTCCAAATTAACCTAGAAGCACAAAACGTTTTCTCTGTAATCACCAAGAAAAATGATTAAAAGTCACAAAAAATTTTAAAATTCCCTGTAAAAATACGGAAAGGAGAACTAAGTAAACAGGTTGCGGTGTCAAATTGACACCAACAGACGTTTTAGAGTTAAATCACGTTCAAGTAATGAAACGATTATCTAATGCTCTGATATTCCTTAATCTCCAAGCTCTCACATCACATGAAGATTCGGTTCCATATATCCTCAACCACATTATTCACTTTGTTTCTTGGTGGACCTTGTCCCCAAAAGACCCGAACACTCAATACTTTTAACATGGTCTCCTACGTAGCTCGAAATCATGATTATTCCGCGACTTTTACCATTTATGAGTAAAAGTATGACATAAAATAAGAATTTACAATACTTCCCCATATAAATGTTTATTTACTCCATATTGTATGTTCAGTACATTGTTCTGTCAAATTATTTCTACGACACATTCGTAAATCCATGTCAAAGCAAAGTACATGTGACCAAGACAAATAATTCAACGCATAGACAAACTAATAATACTCTGCCGACAAGAAAGTGTGTAATTTTCGGGAAATTAACGATGCTCACCAGTAATTGCGTCACATGTTCAACAGCAAACACCACTCCCAACACCAGTAATTCATTTCAGCAGAAACATATTGGAGAATCTGTTAACATTCATCTTAGTTACTAACTACAGACATCCCTGGTTTGACAAGTGTCACTTTACACTTGCGACACACAGTTGATAGGAATTCGATATTATGGATTAGATTCAGTATTGCGCGTTAGTTCCAGTGACATATTTAACGATCGTTCGGACACTCACTCTCGGCCGATAGTTTGAAAGAACAAGATGGTCTAAATTTTTTTTCTTCATCGTTGATGTGGTTAGTTTATTGATTGCATGGGTTCACTGTTTTTAACTTGATTTTGAACAGATATTTCAAATGAAATGTGTGTGATTTTGGTGTAACCGGGGAGAATTTGTGTGACATTTAACGTTGGGAATGTTAGAAGTAAAAGTACTAAAAATTAGAGATCAATGGAAGAAAATAGAATTGTGTTTTGTGAGATATTTTATTCGATTAACTTTTTTTTTTAATGCGCAGTTCTAATGAAGTTCGTAGATTCAAATATCAATTTATACAAAAGTGGGATATTTCGTATAATATGACTGGCACTGATTAGTAATAATAGAAGCCCTTGATAATTTACTAAGCAAAAATTAATCAAAGGAAAAATGTATTCACTGCTTTGAGAGAAACACAAAGAACAAAGGCACAAAAATAAGTACAGTAAAACTCGGCTTATAACACGCGCCAATACCTTTAAGCTGCAGTTTTTAATTTTTAGGCATGTTCGCTATATAATGCTCACCCCATTTTTTACTAAGAAACCGGAAATGTACGTGTGCAATGCTCTTGTGTTTTGATACCTTAATTCGATGAATTGTTCTAATCCAGGGGTACTCAACCTTTTTTTCTGCTGGGCCGCATACATATGACAGCTGTTCCATGCGGGCCGTATACATATGCTAGTTCGCGGGCAGCAACATGAGGGACAATTGCCGCCGGGGGGGGGGGAGAAATGCTTCAAGACCAAGATAACATTGCCTCCCAGCCAGCCACTATGGTGGCTATGACCATCGGCTTGTAACCGAGTGGGTTCGGGTTCGAATCCCGAGTAAGAAATGGTTGTATCTACTTCGGGAAAGAAGTTGGTCTTTTTCCTATTATAGCTTCCCGTCTCGAAAGAAAAGCAGCGCACCTCTTCTTGTTATAAGCAGGGATCACCATCTGTAATAAATGTGTATATTCTTCTGTTGTATAGAATGCTTTCTGTTCTTCTTCACTTGTATTTCATATGTTCCCAAGATAAAAAACACGCGTCAACAACAACTAAGATAACATTAGAAATTTAAAATGTGGAAATTTGATAGAAATATTATAGCTGCTGTTTTGCTTTTTTTAATTATTATTTTTTTATACTTTTTTTTCTTTCTCTCAATAATACTTAATTAGAAGCATTTAAGAAACACTTCTTCACAATTTCTTCATCAATAAAGGGCTTCATATAATTACCAATAACATAACAAACCTCTTGAAAGAGATTTTCGAGGAAAAGTATCATTGAATAATACCTGTTTATTGGTATTTTTAAAAACAGCACTTTTGTGACAAATCAAACAATTACTGATCCATGTTTGTTTTTCACTACAAAATAGTCAACCTCCTAATCGTCTTGAAACTATTTTTTTCAAATATTTTTCACTTGAAATATATGAAAGATCGTTAAAAATTACTTCCTACTCTACTAT
>BMAV01021781.1:132086-157076 GCA_019973955.1 Trichonephila inaurata madagascariensis
ATATTTTGAATCAAACTCGATGATCCTGAACCGTAAATCATATTTTGTGTGAATCTAACTCACAAATCCTTAATTATAAATCAGAAAATTACTCACAAATCCTCAAATGAAAATCGCAACCTGAATCCCACAAATCCTGAATCATAAACCACATCCTGAATCTATCTCACAAATTACATCCTGAATCTATCTCACAAATTATATTCTGAATCTCACTTTCAAATCACATTCTGAATCTATCTCACAAATAATATCCTGAATCTAACTCACAAATCATATTTTGAATCTCCCTTACATATCACATCATGAATCTAACTCAAAATAACTCACAAATCATACCCTGAATCTAGCACTCAAATTTTGAATCGAAATTACAAATAACATCCTGAATCTACGTCATAATAGTTCACAAAATCTGAATCTAACTTCTAAATCAAATCCTGTGTGAATCTAGTTTTACAGATTCTGAATATGATTCACAAATCAAATCCTGAATCTAGTTTACAGATTCTGAATATGATTCACAACTCAAATCCTTAATCTAACAATACTTCGATCATAAAATGATTTCATATTTCATTCTCCATCATTTCTATCATACAAAAAAAGAAGTCATTGCTCAATTCAAACCACTCTGTGATTCAGTTTTTTTAAACGGTATCAAATCCCGATCGATTTTTCAGCATTGATCCACAATTCCAACTATTTGAATTATCCTTCCCAGACCGAACATTACATTTATCCTAGGAAGAAGAGGCTATGAAGATCGTCGAGTGAAAGCGCCATTAATATCCCATTTCTTGGGGGAGGCTGGTCCCCTTTCTTTATTCTTTTTGAGTGGAGAAAACTGCAGGAGAAGAACGTTAGCTTTGTCATGCATCGTCTTTCTAGAAACATTCCCACCCCCTCGTGATGGATCGTGAATCCCTTTGTGTTTATCAACAGACCACCCATCGTTCTGAAGATACATCTGCAATCAGAGGGGAATTGTAGACTGAAAATGAACGTCAGACCATCATTGAAAATCATCTAGGGTGCATTAAGGTCTCACGATTGGATTACATAAATCTCGAAGATAAACGGTGTTTAGTTTCAATTAGTAAAATAAAGGAAATGTGCAGCATGAAGTGAAATGATCTCAGTTGTGAAGGATATGACAAATGATGCCAGTTGGGAAGAAATTGATGGAACACTCTTGTCAGATATGAGTAACTCCGGAAACACTTTTAAACTCTTAATGGAAATGAAAAAGAAAAAGGGGCAGCATTACATCGTATTAGATAAAGCTTCTCTTCATTTAGCTTTGAAAAATGAATGATGTTTTAGTAAAAAAAAGTCTATGTACTCAGAGTATGTACTGGTCTATTTCTCCGAAAAGTTGATATTTGTCAAATTTTAATCAACAAATTTAAAATTTAAAACAAACTTTGATTCAAATTTTAGTAACTGAGTAAAGCAAGCAGCTTAAAAGATACATAAAAGAAGTTCACATCAACTACGTTGTAATGGACATCCCGTGCCGTCCATTAGTGTGATAGGATTGGAAGGAAGATAAGCCATATTCAAAACAACTTATTCACAATTATGAACAACAACACAAATTCAATAACCCAAGTTGAGAAATGCACCAATTACTAAATATGTGAAGCAATATAACGAGGTAGACGCGAAATTAGAAGACTTAATAAACCGGATCGCTTACGTCCAGGCAATGCATTTTCTAATTCAAATAGACCTAATCAAATTTAATCACTAATTGGCCAAATCGGCAATCTTAATATTACTCAAAGAAGCTGCAAAGTTCTCACGCCTAATCACGTTAATCAATCACTGCTGTCCGTTAGCAATCTAACCTCTCTTCCTCTAACTCCAGAGTTTAATCATTGTATACAAGTCTTAATTTACATAATCCCATCTTCTTCGGAGGAGGAATGTTTTGAATAGAATAACTGTTGAAGACTCATTATTCCCCAAAAGGAATGGTAGGAAGAACGCGAATAGACGCTTAAGAACGTAAAATATTTTTTTTAATTTCTGAAGAAGTAATAAATTCATGGTAAATGTTTATATTCACGAAACGACTCTTTAAATTACGTGGGTTATCCAAAATTGATAAATACGATTTATATTACTTGTCATAAATATATTGAAACTTATTTGTGACGTGTAAAATTTTTATAATTAGAAATGCAGGAGTATCACAAATCATTGACCTACTTTTCTAAAGTGAGACCCAATCTTAAAGAAAAACATGTCAAGTTTTTTTACAAAGTAGATTAGTAGATGTCAGTTTATCCTTAGAACGTTGTGATGGAAATCGACAAATCTTTGAACACTTCGGAGAAATATGTTCTATGTGAAAAACAAAAGAGAATGGCTTTTTTTGCTGAAAAATAGTAATAAGTAGTACCAATATGGACACGTTTCAAAACTTATTATTTCCCCAACTACGTGAGGATACTATAAATTTTTGTTTCTACAAAATAGAGTCCCGGTCCATGGATCATTTTAAATACGTGCTTTTTTGAACGAGAAGCATCCACACCAATGAATAATGCTTGCGTAAAACAGTAATTTACCCCGAATTCGATGACCACCAAGATTTCCAGACCTTACACCAGTTAATTCTTTTATGGGATTACCTCAAATATACTTTATGTACCGCGGATGCCGAAAACACTGCAAGAACTTAAAGAACACATTTGTGCAGCGTTAGGAACCATTGCCAGCGTGATATTACAAAATGTATAAAACTAACTTGATTACACATCAGATGTTTGTCGTATTTCAAACTTGGTTTCTCTTTATTTAATTTAATGTATCATTTTTTTGCAATATATGCAACAGTTTCGAAAATATCATTATTGTAAATTCACTCATTCATTTGTGTTAATTTATTAGTATTTTAAGTGAAACTTACACAATTTTAAATATCAAACCACACACACACATCAAATTAACCACTGAAATTGCCCAATACTGTCTTAGATAAAAAAAAATAACGTACACAGAAAATGAGTTTATACACTTTCTTAAAAACAATCCAAAAGGAAAGAAAATGTATATTAAATATTTTATCAAGATATTCTACCGTTTTTTCAGAAAAAGATATTTAAAGAATAATAACGCCAAAAACAATACCAAAGCTGGAATGAAATAGAAGGGAACTTCACTTTAAAACTTCAGTATTTTCTTTGCATACCAGAAAATGGCGCATAAGAATTTTTATTCCACGCTCGAATATTCAGAACTTTAAAATAAAGTATGTTCTTTCTTTCCCATCTATTTCATGTTCCTTGCTTTTTTTTCCGAACCTGTTTTAGTTTTTTCTTTGTTTTTCTATCATACACATACTCTAAAAGCCATTTGCAGGCGAAATGTTCTGTTCCATCCTTTACACCGTTAACGCATAGCTGTTGTGAAAGAAGATATCCATACCTATATCTTCTCTCGAAATTTGAGAAAATCCTGGAATCGTTTACCTGTTCCAGTGAGTAAAGTCCTTAATCTTATGCGAGTAAGCAAAATGGATATGAAGTTTATAAAAATAAACTTTAAGGAGAATGGAAGGATATTCAATGTTTTTTTAAGGGAAGGCTTCTATCTTATACTTCAAGAAGACCGTCAGAATGTGCCCCAGTGAGCAGATGCAAGTGACAGAATCTTCTTTATGGGATGTCTAGTAGAAGCTAAAAAGTTCACGGGGTCTTCGCTAACAGGAGGGATTTGGCGTATAATCTCACGAGGATTTTTATTTATTTTTTTTTTATCTGTCGTGGTTTTGAGACGTGCTCTCATTTTCCCCCTAATTCACAATCCATGCATTATTGAACGAAAAAAAAGAAGAAAAATGGATGGCTGACTATCTATTTTTTTAAGTTAATTTTTACACTTATATGATTTAAATATTTTTATATTGGTATTTTTTACATTTTAGTCATTGAATTGACGATTTCACATGTTTTTGTTAAAAACTACTACCTATAATAATGCAGGATAGGGCATAGGAGCTTCCTGTTTTGAAAATGCATTAAAACTCTCTACAGCTTCATTTGACTTTATTGCTATTTTCCGCCTACCACACAACATTGGAACTTTGAATTGAAACAGTTTTGAACACAATGTCTGTTTAGTGACCCCTCCATTGTCAATACACTGATGCAGCCAATTTCAAAAAAATTGAGTCACTTTTTCACTTTTTCCGGTTTTCGGAGGTCCTTTCCTTTCTTTAGAGACATTCCATGTTGTTCGGAAAGCATTCATTCACATTAAAACACATTTCGAATCAGGAACTCGATCTCGTGGAGGTATATTGAAGTGACGTTGAAGTGCACGTTGCACTGCAATCACCGACCGTCCGTTAGAGAATTACGTCTCTACGGTAAAAGCACATTGTTGCTAAGATGGGTCTAAGGGTAGACTAAGTACGGGACTAAGAATGCCCCATTCCACCTCTTCCACTGATAAACTCCCTATCCTATGAACATCACTGCAACACGTTAAAAACCAGAAGTTTCCGCTCCCCAACCTACATCATTATGATTCGAACAACTAAAATTGGAAATCGTACATCGTACTCTCTAATCTTTCATGTCTAATCTTTATCGCTAATATATACAGGAAGAGAAATATTTTTAATGCTAATATATCCTTAGCTAAATTTTTAATCCGATTTAAATATATAAAAATACTGAATATCAAAAATATTAATAGATATATTAACAGTAAATAAAATTTAAGCATATGTTTTTTTCTAAATTTGAATATTCCTATTCATACCAATATATGTCATCTTTAAAATATTTGACTTCTTATATACGGATCGTGATTTTGAGAAAGTATTGTAAATGAATATTTTTTTTTGTATATATTTAGAATAATTGGAATTAAAATATACATATTAAGTTATTTTAAGAATATTACCACAAGAAAACATATTATTTAATTGTATTTTTTTCATAAAAAGATGAAGAACAAATGTCATTCTTTAAAACATTATCCTTTTATAAAGAATTCTTCTATGATAAGAATATTTTACCTACATATAGCTAAGAGTTCTGTATAGAGTCTGAAACAGAATTCTTTGATAATACATAATTTATAAGTGAATTTATTTATATTTTAATACATCAGAGTACAGAAATTTTAACTAAAAGTGCTGGTCTCATTACTTCAAAACCCTGAAAATAAGGCGAGTTTTTCAAAAATCCTAGTTCAGGTTCCGTATGGAAGTCTTAGCAATATATTGGCAATCTGTTATTATTATCGAAGAATAATTTCCATAAAAGGAGAATTTTTTGAAAATATGTAATTTTTTCTTCATTTTTTTTTGCCAAAAAATTTCGTTTGAATAATTTTTTTATTGCAAAAACATTCTAAAAACAATTTCATATATATATTCAGTTCAAGTGATACTGAATACCAAAAAATTTTTGTTTTGTACTATTTTGCAAAATGACGGTCCCGAACAAAGTCAGTACCTTAAAAATAAATATGATTATCAATAAATACTATGTAATGCAGATGTGATACAATATATAAATACATCAAATCAAAAACAAAATAATTTAATTGTACAAATGTCTTAGAAAAATGGTTTTAGTTTTCATAAATTAATCAATCAGTTTCAGTGTTAGAATCATTTATCACAACAATTTAAAATGTTAAAGCTCCTTTTGACAAGCTGCACAATATGTGATATGATGTATCAGAAATAGGAAAGACTTTAAAAAAAAGGAATAAAAACATAAAACTCTAGATCAGAGCTTACAAGATAGTTTTTATTTAATTTTGATAACTTCCTTGAAATTTAAAATTCTTTTTTCGTTTCTTATTAACTATTATATTTTACCAGATAGTTACAGGAATAGTAAAACGAACCCATTACGCACAAAACAAATAAATTCATTCTTTTTATTCATTTCTTACCAAAGCCGAACCGTGACTGGATTCTCACTAGTATTAAGTTTCAATTAAGAAAAACCTTTTTTTTCGTCGGTAACCTTTTAAAAAGAAATAGCCAGACAAGCGTATCGAATGCTAGGTATCCAAACTTTTCTGAACTGTTTAAGGAAAGAGTTGGAAGGGGAACGAAAGAATTTTTTAAAACTTCGATTAAACTAATTTATAAAGCATTTTAAGTTGTGGAAGAAAGAGAATAACTGGAGAAGTTTGTTTGAAAAACAAATGATTTAGAAATGCATAGCACTCGTAATAGTTTACTTTTTAGCCCTGTTTTCTGGAGAAGAGAATACTCAAGCTGTCATAAAAATAACAACAAAAAACAGATACAGATATGCTAGAATAGATGTATAGTTATACATATATGGATGATTTCTAATATGAATTACTATTTAAAGTAATAAATACATATATTATTTTCAGAACTTTTATAGACAATGGGGAAATTATGATCAGAAATATATAAATAATGTATTTGAAATTACACCAGAAACATCGAAATATAAAGAAACACAACACGTTATAGAAATTTATTAGGCAGAGGACTTCTTTTAATGTGGTTAAATCTTAATTTAGGAACCTGCAAACCTCCCCTTTTCTTTTTACAGAAATCAAAAATACGTGCGTACATAATTCCTGAAGGTATGCTAAGAATAGAGCATGAACCAAATGAGCAAACATTTAATTCAAGAGCAGTAATGCAGAGAGTCATCATTATTACCCATTTGTGGAAATCAAAAAGTTTATCATTATTATAAGAATGGAATGCAACCGTTTTATTTTTAGTTTTAAAAAAAGCCGAAAATTTATAAATATTTAGAAAATTTATTTATGTATGAAGCGTTTGCATAATAATCATAAATTCATTATGTCTGAAATAAATATTATAACCACCTGTCTATACCTAAAATTTGATCATGGGATAGTTGTACAAATTTTCAAGATTTAAATTAGTATTATTGTACAGAAACTATTATAGAGAATGAAAGTGATGTATGTAATTTTAAAACATACTCTGGAGGATGTTTAAAATCAAGAGTTTACTCATATATTAAAATATCTACATATATGAAAGAGTTGGAATTGTTATATATATTTATATTCAAGAAAAAAAGAATGAGAAATATCGTATTCATCTACATGCATGCTACTAGACCGTAAATGTAGTAGTATTAACTATAAATTCAAGACTACAAAGCATACACTTTACACAATAACTGTATAAAGACGAAGATCAAGATAGAGACATCACAACAAAAAAAACAAACCCAGGTTACTAAATTGTAGTAACAACATAGTTTGATTAAGGACACCTACTCATTAAAATCCATAAGGCCAAAAATTAAAAAGAACAATTTAATATAAGAAAAAAATTATCACAAATATTTAGCATTTTAAATAAACATAAAATAAGCATTACCTAGAGTCAGTTTGAGTATATAAAATTATCTAAAGCAAAAATAAAATGATAAATAATATTCCTCGTGGAGTGTCTTAACTTTATTCTGGAAAATTACATCTTGAGTTTGTGAATATTTTCTACGAGTCGTTTATTAGGAATGATGCGTGATTTTGCAAGCCAGAAGCATAAATGAAATAAATGATAAGACTTAACCTTAGCAAGCAAACGTATCATTTACCCAAACTCGAAGCATCCATTACGGAAAATGACGTCGACACAATAAAAACATCCATTTTGTCTCTGTTTTTCCTGGATATATTACGGTGGCCTATCAGTGACATGGCACCTGACCATTGTCCAAAACCTCTGGCCACAAGACCAACAATAACTGGTGTTCCCTGGAGAAATAAAAGATGATTTATTGGTAGAGGCTGTTGCTGATGAATTAACGACCATCTTTTCTTCTTGTCATACCCTTGAAAGTAATAATGGTGCTTATTATGCTGAGAAGATAAATATAAATAAAGTATGGATATTGCTAAGAAAAAATTTAGTTGTTAGGAAACATACGTAATGCTTGAAATATTTTTAAAAAAATGAATTGTATCTAATTAGTATTCTCTTGCAATGGGCTCAATTCATGAAGGTCACATGATAAATATAATCACGTGTTCTTCATTGAATTCAAAACAAACTAACATTGGACTTGTAGTTGTTGTGTTGCTTGTAATGTTTAGATAAATTGGGTATAGATCAGCGCTTCTCAAACTATGGGGAGCACCCCCTAGGGGGAAGCGAGCATAATAAAAAGTCGAAAAGACAAAAGATCATTTAAAAAAAATTATTAATTTATTAAAAGTAAACAAAATGCATTCTGACATAATAAAAAAAATAAAAACATTTACACTGATCTAATACACTTATAAATGTATAAGTACAGTACAATGTATTTTACAGTCCATTTAACAATACTCAGTTAAGAATAAGTTTAACGATTACCAGTGACCCCACACACACACACAGACTTTTCATATATAAAATTATAGGCGAACATTAACGCTTACCTTGATGATTTGTACGGTTAACTTGGTTTCTAATTAATCACTTAACTGCCGATTAAAAGATACGTAATTCGCTCTCCAATGCCACTGTTTTCGAGGATATTTGTGATGTATTGGGGTAGGGAAGGAGAAAAGGAATAAATAAGCAAATCCTCTGAAATAAGTAAATCCTTTACAAACACTGTCAACGTCCTTTTATTGCATTCAAGAGCCTTCGTAATAATTTTATAAATAGCACTGCCCAGAAAAGATCGTTCTTAAGAAAGACGTATATATACGTCGGGGACAATTAACACTTTGGCTGAACGAGACGTTTATATACGCCAAAAGGACTTAATATGTTAAAGTTGTACAGTAGCTCTAGCGTCAAAGTATCGTATTATCGAATTCAATACATTGTTATTGTATAAATGGGAATGCGATGAAAATTATGATGGAATTTGGGTTTGCAAGTATTTAAAGCTTGAGAAGCACTGGTATAGGTGTTTAAATGTCAATTTTTTAAAAAAAAAATAAAAATGTTTTATTTTTAAATTCTATTATTACACTCTTATTTTTAAATCGAGTGCATTTTACTTATATAAATAGTACTATCTTAATACTTATCTAAATACTATCTTAGTATTGTTGTCAAATATTTACTTTTTAAAAGAAAGTTTCTGTAAAAAGAAAATATTGGCAACAGCGAACCGAACTGATCCAACTGATTAGCTGGAAACCCGTGATTCTACTAATCGTGTGACTGTGTCATCACATGGATTTATGAACTGATTGGCTGGCAACGCGTGATTGGCATTATTAAGTGACTATGACGTATCATGAATTTTTAGCTCATACATCTGCCCATAAACCTATTAACACCTTAACGCATTTCCTCGCGTGTGGCATGTTCGAAAGTTACCGGCAAATTTGCTCATGACCATGTCTTACACGAACTATCTTGTATCTCGCGTTATTTTATTTCTAATGCCCGTTTGAGATCCATTCTTGTAAAAGCTGATAGAATAGATTATAATTAAACTTATTTAAGCTGATGTCTTAGAAATATTGTTACGATTATCGTATAATAAATTCTGTATTACGAGATTGAGAGTTAAAATGTCATAAACTGAAGACACTGAGTAAAAATATTTTTAAATAATTTTTCTTAACGCTTTTGTGACTTAAGTATGAAGAGTTATAAATCTGCGGGTAAATCAATACTTTTATTCACAAATAACTTAAACATTTTTAAAAGAATGAAAAAAAGTAAATGTGGAACTGGTGAAAAATTCAACTGACTATCATTTTTATTCCCAATTAAAATATCTAATATTTGATTCCTATAAAATATTAGTAAGTTCTTATTAAAATAATAGTTTAATTTAATGGTATGCATTTAAATGATTAACTATCCATGATTAAAAAATGTTGAATGCTTTGCTAGTGAAAGAAATATTTTTTTGATCATTTCATTTTTATTCGTAATAATTAATGTTACTTTAAACTTTAAATGATCAAGATACTAAAATAACGATTTTTTACCTTTGTAAAAACTTTCAAAAATGAAGGCATAAGTTTTTAGCAAGTAAAGATATACATTTTTTATTAAATGATATTGCGTATCAATTTTGATATTAAGTTTCACATTGAAGAATTTACGTTAGTGGCACATTCAAACACTTAAAATAGTTAGATAAGACTTTAAAAAAACATAAAATAACATACTCTATCAACTGAACAGGAATTTATTTTCACACTTTATAGGAAATCCATAGGACTTTAGCATTTTAAATTGTAAGCGATTGTGTAAATTTGTTCCACAAACTTAAACAAAGTTGGTTATCTAATTTGAATAGATTTTCGAATAGTTCCGGAAAACCTGACCTGGCAGAGTGAGGAGAAAGAAGAGTTTCATTCATTGCCGTGCACCATGTGTTACTTCGGCAAATTCATCAATGAGAAGAAGTGCTACTTGATAAAAGATACAAGCCACTTTCCTTTGATTCGCTGAAATTCAGCATTGAACAGGGGGAAGTTTGATCAAAAGCACTGGATTTAAGTACTAATTGCATTCCTAAGCGACTCAAGTGATTCGGGATCCTATTTTCTGTAAAAATTTTAAATCTGATCAATTTGCATTTATTTCGAGTTTATATGTTTCTCAGAATACTTAAGTATAATTCATTAATAAATGCTTAATTATTTTTATTTGAAAAGAGAATAAGAGCCAAAAGTGTAGATAAAATGTTTAATTAGATTATTTTTACATGATGTTTAACATTTGAATTATAAGATAAAAATGTAAAAACAGTAAGTGCATATAAAAGTTTTTATTAATAAAAATACTTTAAATCTTACAGTTATCTTTAAAAAGTCTTGTTCTAAAGTCTTTTAAAATAGCACAGTCCTAAAAATAAATTTTACTATTACTTGAATGTGTTCCGTAATTTTTCGTAAGTCTGATGGCAACTGTTATATTTCTTAGCGACGGTCACGTGACAAGAACAGTTCTTTGACTTACATGGTTAAAGCGTAGAATAAGTCACTTGGTGAAGTCAGTTTTTGCGACCGGTATCTGTCGCCAGGCAAAGAAAGAATAATAAATTTTGGGGAAATAAAAAAAATGATTTCTTATAAATGTTAAGTTACTTGGCGACTGATTCCAATCGCCAAAAAAATTGACTTCGTCAAGATACCTCTTACTCTACACTTTAGCCGACTTACAGTTCTGTCTTTTACGCCGCGTATTGTTGGGGTTTTCAGTAGGTAAAAATTTCTGGCAACTAATCCTTTCCGGGCATATTGGGGTGAAAAATCTTTCACTTTATTAGCAAAATCCATTTTAAAGTTTAATTGTGAATAATGTAAAGAAATCTTCTTTGTATCCAATAGGAGGGTGGGGTGAACAATGTTACGTAGAGAATGAAAAAAATCGCTCTCGGGAATATTTAGTAAAGTCAGTGGTAAAGTAAAAAGTGCATGATTTAAAACTTTTAAACAATAAGAGCTTTTTTATCTCACAATGTGGGAGCCAAGACTGAAAACTGTGATTTGACTTGTGACGAAGTTCTCGAGCAAGACCAATGGTTACCGTTGTCTAATGCGATACTTCAAGCCGCAAATTTAATACAAAGATTTGAATAAAAGCGCAGTGTTGACCGAAAATTAATCCATCCTTAAAAATTCAAAGAGAACTAAGAGCTTGCAATCGAATTCTTTAATTCGCTTACTTCGTTGTTTTAAGAAAATAAATCATCTTATTAAATGTTAGAAATTACTTTTAGGAAAGTTTCAGTAGAGGATATTAATTGCAATTTTTATATGTAAAGGAATAATTTAAGTGCTGTGAGTTTTCAGAATCCATTGTCTTATCAGAATGAAAAGAATTGAGAAAATTTACATCTCTCATTAAGGCATCCGACTACGTTCGGAACCGTGATTTTAAAAAAGCGTATAAATGGATAATTTTCATGATATTTAGTGTCACTTAGATTAGAATACATGTATAAAATTGCTTTAAGGATATTCTGAAAAAATAAAAATACAATATTTTGCCAAAAAATTAACTTAGAATAATCATTTTTCAAAATGTTCTCCTTTTACACAAAAAATGCTTCTAAAATAATAATATTACGCATGTGGCACCATCACTATCACTTATTACTTGTAAGTAGCGCCACCACATTGTAAATAGACTCCGCTATTTTTTTATCTTTAATTATTTTCATATATGTTGCTCGTGTTGTGTAAGTTTTATAATTACCACTATTATAACTTTACTGTTTCGCATATAAGTTTGTGTTGATTCAATAAATTTTACCATGCTTGTCCGACTTCTTGCGTTCTTTGGCTATGTGGATTAGCTTTCTCCCACGCGCGCGCGCGCCTATATAAAGTAAACACTTCTCCAGAGAATCTGAACTAGGATGTTTGAAAAATTCACATTATTTTCAGAGTTAACACCCACTGAAATCATTATCAGCGTTTTTTTCGTAAACTATGGATAAACCCACTTCTAAGTTATATATTTCAAAAATTTTAGTTGAGCCTCTGTAGAATGGTCTGAGCTATATATAGGTAAAATATTATAATAAAAGCATATTTCACAAAAGGAGAATATTTTGAAAATGGGTCATTCTATGTTCATTTTTTGTGTCAAAATATTGTATTTAAATAATGTTTCATTGTAATTCTATTCTTAAAACAATTTTATATACATTTTCTAATATAAGTGACACTAAATATCAAAAAATTATCCATTTATATTATTTTGCAAAATCACGGTTCCGAGCGTAGTCTGTTACTTGAATATAATTTACATAGTTTAATGTTATTCCTTTATAAGAAAGCTGTTTTTGGTGTACCCTGTAATGTATATATACTTCGTATTTCATGTGGAATTGATACGCTTAGAAAGTAACATTTGTAATTAAACCGGTTTCCCATGAGGTAACTTTATGCCGGCGAACTCGGGTTTTTATCACCACTCCTCTCCTTTAAGACAGAAGAGAATTTTCTTCACACGTAGAGATACAAAGCTGACTAAAATGGAAGTTGCAGACTCATCGGTATACACTGCCTAACTCTGAAAAAGCAATAAAGAGCTTTATCAATTTTCAATACACAAGTAGCGGCGTATATGTGAAGAGTAGATTTCACAATTTCATTTCAGTTGAGTCAACTAGTGGGGAGAAAAATGTGGCTTTCGAGAGCTTGAGGGAGTGGCACAACAAGGAATGTCAGTTGATCAGGCATGAAGGGACCCAGGCCAATCCTATTCAAAACTAGCTTTCGACTATGTACTCCTTTTGTTATGTGCTGCACAAATTGACTCTTGGGAAAGGACCCTTAGAACTGACTAATGTATGGAATGTAAATTTTTAAAGGATATACATATTTCTTTCCCAACGAGCCTCAACTTAGCGTTTGCCGGCACGGCAAGTCCCCAAATGTGAGAGTCTTTTCATGGTGGCACCATCTAGTGACAAAACTTGATACTCAAGGAATTTTTCACATGCCACATAATTGTATGACCTGCGTGTGCCTACGATTCTCGCATCTATAGGAAATCTATCGACTCCAGTCGGGATCGAACCCGCAACCTTAGGGTTACGAAGTGCGCACACAACCTCTGAGCCGACTTTAAAATATAATATACTCGCTGATCCTAAATTTTAGCATTTAGCCTATCGGCCAAGTGTTAAAAACTTGATCTTTTTCTTATAGTAGAGTTTTATTTTTTTTTTTTTTGCTGGTATCCAGTATAATTGTGGAATTTTGAATGTTGTTGAATGAATAATTTACCAAAGTTGTTCAGATCTTGTCGCTGATTAAAACATCCTTATTGAGCACTTTATGATATATTTTCACGTTTCCATTAATATAATTTTCCTATTAACTCTTTCTCCCCTTTCCATTAGGTAGATTATTTTCTGGTCAGAAAAAACTGCCCACAGAACTGTGAATTTTCAAAAAGCAATATAATAAATACTTAATAAATTGTATAAATAGCTTTCTAGTAAAGTCAAATAAAACTTCCTAACATTAAAAAAAAATTTTAAAATTAGAAAGAAAATAGCACAAAGAAAATTTTGCATGGAACAGAATTATCACCGATACTATACATTGTTAATCAAGTCCAATTTTTCTTACAAAATTTATATGCTTTCTCGCATGAGAAATATATGCAACATTTCTATAAATTATTAATACAAGGTTCAATTTTATCTGAGGTATGGCGTAAAATTTAGTCTTATCTTTCTCCCAGAAATAAAATCGAGAAAAAATCAAAGAAAGTTTTATCTTTATCATTGAAAAATATAGTGGAGTCAAAGTGAGCAAGTACTCTAAATCGGTCTTCAAGAGATTTTTCTCGAAATTATGGAGTTTGGGGATACTTGAAGCGTAAAATATGTTTCGAATAGAAGAGTAGTTTTTCAAAAAAAGTACATATTTCAAAATAGTAATGCTTAATACAGTTATCGGAAATTTTATAGTAGAGTTTAGTTTTTCTCAGAATTGAGGTTGGTTTCATAATTCTGAGAACGTTTAGCTATCAAAAAATACTATAATTCATACTAAAAAAAATAATAAAAATACCACACGAGATAGAAGTGATAACTGCAAATTTTGTAATGTTATTTCAGAGGGATTAGTTTGGTGAGTAAAAACAAGAGGATATTAGTATTGTCCTATAAAAGTATTTGCTCATATGTCTGCACACATAAAGTAATATTTTTGTGCGAAATATACAATCATATTTGTTAGTTAATTGTTTTCTAAGAAGGAAACAATAGGTTTATGGTAGCTGAAATAGGTTATAAATATCTTAGATACAAAATTTTATTTAAATATCTATAAAAAAAAGCTCCGTCAAGCGTTGTTCCGTACTTCCTCTTGTTTTCATTTGGATAATTTGGCATAATTAAATTGAATTTTTATTTTAAAAAATCAACTAAGCGCTTTGATTTGTCTTTTAAAAAATCTATCTTAAAATTTCCACTTAAAATTATAGTTAATTCATTTAGAAGAGCTTTGTGTGAATTTCGTTTGTAATTTAAGGTATCCGACTAGGTTCGGAACCGTGATTTTGCAAAAGAGAGTAAATGGATACTATTTGTGATATTTAGTATTACTTAGAGATTAGAAAATGTATATAAAATTGTTTTAGGAATAGTATTACAATAAAAAAAAATTATTTAAGTACAATATTTTGACAAAAAATGAACATAGAATGACCCATTTTCAAAATATTCTCCTTTTGTGAAAAATGCTTCTACTATAATAATATTTTGCCTGTATATAGATCAGACCTCTATATAGAGGCTCAACTAGAAGTTTTGAAATATATAACTTAGAAGTGGGTTTATCCATGTTTTACGACAACAGAGGGGAGAAATTTTAAGAAAAAAACGCCGATAATTATTTCAATGGGTTGTAACTGAAAATAATGTGAATTTTTCGAAACTCATTGTTGAGCCTCTGTACAGAGATCTGAGCTATATACTGGCAAAATATTATTATAATAGAAGCATTTTCCATAAAAGGAGAACATTTTGAAAAAAGATTATTCTAAGTATTTTTTGCCAAAATATTGTATTTAAACGATTTTTTTGTCGAAATGTCCTTAAAACAATTTTATGCATGTATTCTAATCTAAGTGGCACTAAATATCATGAAAATTATCCTTTATGTGATTTTTTAAAATCACGGTTCGGAACGTAGTCGGATATCTTAACAATATTCAATTATATCCATGAATTAATCTAAGCAAAGGGATGGAAAGACAGGTAGTTGATTAGGAGGAGAGGAATCTAGGTCAAAACCTTTAAAAAGGGATTTAATCAGAATATTTTTATCCCATAATCTCTAGCTTATTCTAGCTCTTTTGTTATTGTATGGCAGTTTTGTACAAGCAAATCCGGTGCTTCTGCAAGGTAAGTGTTCTTAATTATATTTTGTTTTCATGTATTTAAATTATTTAATGTATTTTTTTCTTAATACCTTTATACTTAAGTTTGTTATTTTAAATTTTTGATTGTTTTAATTTTCTTCTTAGACTCAAAGTAAAAAATATTTTTAGTCTAAATTACTTAAAAATTGTGATTAACAGAACTATTTGTTCCTTCCTATTCCCCGATTCGCTTGCAAAAATAATTTTTTATTCTTAAGATCACAGCAATATTCCTAATGATAATGATACTATTTACTTAGTTCTATAAAAATTTGTCCTTTTTCTACATTTTATGTTTAATTTTAGTGTAGGATTTCTTTTTCTCTCTAAGCGTATTTTTTTAAAAAATATTACTTTCAACCTATGCGACCATTAACGTTAGTCTTGAGTGTGCAACCGCTGCAGGATTAATGAGCGTTTTTAGTAGATCAATCAAAATGGAAGAAGGGGCATCACACAGTGTGGTTATTTTTAGTAAAATTACTAACAATTTCTTATTTGCTAGAATACAAAAATATTTTGTTATTTCTGTAGAAAACGTAGATGAAATTTTCTTCTTGGAGGAAATAAATAGTAGATTTTAATTTTTCGAAACATACAATTTTCGAATCAGAATTACCAAGCAGAGTACAAATAACTGAAAATGGAATATTAGAATAACCCCGTGATGGCCAAAGTCAACTCAGCCTTTCATCCCTTCTATGAGTCGATAAAATGAGTACCAAGGTTGCTTGGGAACTTAACACTGGAGTTTTTTGCGTCAGACTGACCACTTGACCTGAACATCTGCTTTTGCTCCTCAAGGCCCAAGGTCGCGCATATTGAGTTGGGCATAGTAGGCCTTGTCCGTCATGAGATGTCATGCCGCTTTGAGTTATGTTAAGTTTAATATTAGAATAAATAATTTAGATTCTGATTGGTTAGTAAATATTTAAATACTTAAATATGAACACACGCGTCTAGTATATATTTATACCTTGTTATGCTTATCTTCTTCATAGGTTTGGCAAAGCGTATAAAGGCGAAAAACCAAATTTTCCACACTCATAAAACCGGATTTCAGGTTTCAAAATTTGAATCGGTTTCTCTGCTAACTGATTCTGTAATCGTTGATATTTATGTTAAGTGCATTATGTGAGGCCCTTTAAATTTAATACACATGGTTTATTTTATGCATCAAAAAAAATTTAACGACATTTATTGATAAATAGAGAAAGCAGCATGTTTAATGGAATGCCCTTATCGCATTTTCTTAAAATTCCAAACGCATTATAAACTTTGAGAATACGAATAATTTTTTATCATGATCAACTGACTTCATTAATATTTGCTTCGATGAAATTAGAAAATTTCTTAATTTTGATAATTTGATACTATCAAGTTTTACAACTAATTCATATTATATAAAATTGAATGACCCAATAAAATTAAATAACATACATATATTATCAATTTTTTTTTTATTAATTTGCGTCATTTTGTACATTACTAACAATTAATTAAATAATTATTTATACAGAAAATTGCAACAATTGTTTCCTTTCATATAAATTTCATTAAAATGTGTACGTCTATTTCAATGTTCATTCCTTTTTGAATTACACTTCCTTCACCATTGTGTTAGCTGAATATGATACAAATTTTTTTAAAACTTCTTATTTCTTAACGGTAAATACTCTTGACGGAATCCTTTTAGAATTTGTGAAAGTTATATAAAATATATTTTTTTTTACAAGATAATGAAGTACTTTAATTCTTCAATCTTTTTCGACTACTTTGAAAAGAATGTTTTTACATTTTGTTTCTAACGTATAAAGCTTACATACATTATAGTAAACAAACATTTATTTAAAGGCAATAATACCTCAAAAATTATTGCAAGATATTTAAAAAAAAGAATCAATCACACTAAGGATCTTACTTAAATATTATCATTTTATAATGTTATCATATTTGATATAAATGTTAATTTTTTTAAACAGATACATGATCAACAATCTATCATATATCAAGAAATAAAGTTTATTTTTACTTTTTCCTATTTTTTTTACTTCGATGTTGTTTGTTTTTACACATCAAATCACTCGAAATATTTTAAGTTAAAGAAAGAGGATTACAAACAAGTAATATCAAATAAAAAGAAGAAAAAAAGTCAAATTCTACTTAGGTCAACGAAGAAAACTTTTATTTTAGTTACTTTTTACTAAACAGTTACAATTAATATAAATATTTATATACATAAGACAAAATCCCAAATTTAATTTACAAAATAGAAAGCGATTTTTTCCTTGTAATTTTCCTTTTTCTTTTATATATATGGTGTTGGACAATTTTTTGTTTGCTTGTTACTATTTATTCATTAAATAAATTAAATTGTTCTAATAAAATAGTATAGTAAAATGAAAACACATTCTCGGAAATTAAGCAATCCAAGGTGAGATTCGAACCCACGACCTTTGGATTAGAAGTACAACGCGCTATCCATTGCGTACAGGGACACAAAGAACGATTTTCCTTTCTATATATTTATTCATTTTTTAATTTAATTAATGGCTTAATATTTGAAAAAACTGTAATAACATCAAGTGTCACTCACTACAAGTTTAAAAAATTGTATTTAAACTTGAATGGATGAATAGAAAGTATTTTATTTACGATTGAAAATTTGAACAAGATATATATATATACAGGGAGAGGGGGAACTAATAATAGAGTTTGAAAAATGAAAATCATTCAGCAAATATTAAAAAAAATACCTTAAATTAAAAGTATTCATACGCACATTTCAATAAAAGTTGCATTTTGAATCGGTTCTTAAGTATATGAGACAGTTCTATTCAACTCATCAATAAGAAATCATGACGAAATGCACCACTGCTTAAGATTTCCTGATGACAGGAGTTCAAAGATTGATTCTTTCATTAATTTTGTATGGATTCATTTATCAATGACAGCACAACCCTTTAGCAAAAAGTAACGATAACGATACTCATGCAGGTGACCACCTAACCTTCAGTCTTCTACTTACTCAGTTCAAAGCTCAACTTGTCACAGGGAGGTGAAGTATTAAGAAAATGTGATTAATTTTCAGCTTTTGACCTTCTTTCAAGTCCATTCAGCTGAGGTATTCTTATTTAACGTAGCTTGCAAAACTATTTTAAAGAAAGAGATATGTAGTCACGATTAGAATATAGATTAATGTTCTTCAAAGAAAGGAGAAGAGAATATATATTCGAATGATTTTAAATGTCGTCTGAATGTTAAGTAGTACAAAGTTTTGGGTGCTTCATTTATTGCGATTTATCCTTTGATATCGATTCTATGTTTTTCTAGTAAATGTGTTAAGAACATAAGTTACTTGAACTTCCAAGTTTGTTGCATATCGGCATTCTTAAAAGTATACAAGTGTAGAGGCGCTGATGTTATGTAAAACACTTCTTCGTGTATTAGAAAATATTACAAATGTTACCGTAGTTACAATCGAAATTGACCTAATTTAGCTGAAAATTACACTTTTATGCAATTTATTACAGCTAGTAATATCCTTCCTATTAAAAAAAGATTATATTACTTTTCTGCATTTCTCAAGCAGAAGTTTAATTTTATTCTACCTTTTACGTACACTATTGCGCAAAATGAGGTATCGTAGTGGTAGTGTATCGCGCTGCCACTCCACAGATCCGGGGCTCAAATCCTGGGCTGGGCAAGGTCGACTCAGCTTTTCATCCCTTCTGTGGGTCGATAAATGAGTACCAAGCTTGCTTGGGAACTGAAGATTGAGGGTTTCACGTCAGACTGACCACTTGACCGTAACATCGGCACATACACCCCAACGCTTAAGGTCACGAAAATTGAGATAGGTAGACCTTGGCCCTCATGGACTGTTGCGCTTCTGTGCTCAGTTAAGTGGTACAAAATATAAAGATAAACCAATGTATTTCAGCATACAAAGGCTGTTAAAGACGTTGTAGGAAAGGTATAATATTAATTCAATGGATTGGCAAACAAGATAATCAAATAAAATCCAATTAAACACATGGGATACCCGACCGTTACGTTTTGTAGTTCCACTCACCAGCCTTCAGATACGGTTGGGTCTACAGGAGGAATGATAAACAATGTCTCAAAATCTCGTTGACTACCGTGTACTCAGCAGCATCAAGGGCTATAAATCCTGCTCAATAATGCTCGGTCATCATATTTTCTACTAAAGGTTGAATTCTTTGCCAGTCTCTTGTCCCGTGGATATTCTCCTTATTAAGTCTTCTGGGAAAAATTGACTTCCCCTGAAGTCAATTTTTCAATAAAGTGGGGTTTTTTTCTTCTATCTCACTCTCTTTTGCACTTGACTTGAATTTGATAAATTCTATTAGTTTATGAATGACAGTTTTAGTTACATTATTTTCAAAGCTCTAAAACACAACAATTGTATTTAAGGAAAATGCTAGGAACTTGGATATATTAATTTCAGTTCGAGGTGCTTTTTTTCGGCTCTCGCGGTAAACTCTTTGTGTGCAGACAAGTATAACACAAGGCTTAGAAATGTAAGTGAATGCTCAATCAATAGCGGTACGAAGTTTCAAGTAGAAGAATACAGGCACAAAGGGGAATCAAAAGAGAAAAGAAACAAGAATAGAAGCATATACAATAAATACAAAACAAAATACAAGATTGCTCACATGCAAACGGAGACATTCAGTAATTAAAATTATACAATGGGGAAGACATGGATTTGTGATCCTAATAAGATTTTCAAAATACAAATACATAAAGCATACACACACACACACAGATATATATATATATATATATATACATATGTATATATAAACACACACATATGTGCATATATACAAACAATTATATATATGCAAGTACACACATATACGAACAAATATACATATATGCAAATACACATATATGCATACATATACAAATAAATATATAAATATATATACACACATGCACATGCAGTAAATGTTGGCAAACACACAAAATTTACAATCTAAATAATGTGCCTAAAACTGTAGGTAATGTACGCACAAAACAATGTAAAAGATGATTTTCTCTGAACAAATTAGAGAAAATCAGAGAAATAGTGTTCTTTTGTAGGCAATTTATGATTGTATGTCTTTCGGAAGTGAATTTAGTACAAGCAAGTATCAGATGCTTGACATCCTGGACTGTATCACTGGAGCAAGAGCACTGGTCAGTAGGCGACCAATTAAAGCGTTTCAAATAGGCTTTAAAGTTTCAAACAGGCTAAAGTTTCCATGCCCAGTTAGATACTAGGTAAGTTTAAAATTAGGTTGAAAGTGCTTAGCCTTTAAACGTCTCTGAATAGAAGGAATAAATTCCTTGGTGAAAATTGCATTGTCATAGATTATAGGAAAAACAGGGGTGGCTGTAAATATTTTTTATTTAACTTCTGTAACCTTATAAGCACAGTAATTACTAAATGAGAAAAAAATCAGTCAAATTTTTTCTTAATGTTAAAATGCAGAATGTGGAAAGAATATTTTTCCTCTTAGATTTTACGAATATAATAAGCACATTACTTACATTTTCAAACATCCTTTCTCCATCAATTAAACATAATTTAACGTTGTAAAAGAAGAAAGACAAAATAATTCTGTACTTTTAATTGTTTTCTATAAAGGTTTATTTCTATATACAGTAAAATATAATCAGATGAGTATGAGAGTCAAAATAATAAATACATTCATTCGTAATTTCAAGTAGAAACACTCCATCCCTCAAAGTGAGCTGAATAGAATTCTCATATTCAACAAACTCATTCAATAATTCCCATTCAATAGTTTCTGTAAGTGATAATATGCAATGTCTTGAATAAAAATTTCAAAAATGAAACATTATCTCATGAAAACTCGAAATACTTGCTTGACATGACTTTCTATATAAACTAATACTTTGACTTAAATTCATCAGATCTTCCATTAGCATTGTTTTAAATCGCTGCCACAAATATTTAATGTTGCATAAATGAAAACAATTATTTAAATGATATCCAATATTTATTTTATACTAGAATGTCCGAACAGACTGTTATCTACTGTTATAGAAGACAATTGTAATCATATAAGGATGTATAAGGAAATATCCTCTCTTTTTTGGAATCTAATTCTTAATAGACTTGTTGGTTTACTCTTCGTAGCATTTTAAAGCAAAGATTTCCATTTTTCTTTCTCGTAGATCCTTTGAGCTCTAATTTTAAGAATATGAACCCTCTCATAAACGTTTGTAATGCAGAATTTAGTGTGTAATTTTGTGTAATTATCTACAACTTTAAACATCAAAATTTTAGCATTGAAAAGTAAATGCTAAAATAAAAGTCAAAGGAAATTTAAAAAAAAGAAGAATGGTACTGCAATTTACTAATTTTGGTTCATGTTTTCGTAAAAGATATATGGATGCCTTACTGCAGGAAGGTGTTATGGACAATAATAAAAAGTTAAAAAAACATAAACAATAATTTTCACCGTAGTAATAACTACTCGCTATATAACGAACGATTACTTCTAACAGATGAACATTTCTAGAATACTTTTTAAAGAATTTTCTGTGAATTAAATTTTTGTGTTCGTTAAGGGGAGAAGTTTCCGAAAAATACAAATATCAAATAACCGGTGATTTCTGAATTCTGCCATGACATCAATTTATGATTGCTATTATATTACTTTATTATAATGTTTCATTTTAAAACTTAATTCATGTTACAGGCTTTTCAAGTACATTTTTTTATTATGGGTATCTCTCAAAGTTTCTATGGACTCCTGTTAGGAAACACTCTTCTAGAGAAATTCAATCAACTGCTGATGATCTACGCAACGAATTTGAAACATAGTTCGAATGAATTACGATTACACTGAGATATCAAAATGGTTCGGCTAAATTGCACTATTTAGGAACTTTGAAACTTAATTGATTTAACACTCATTATTCAACTGTGCGATGTTTCAGGAATCGCACTGAATTCCATATCGTCACTAAATTATGGCGGAATCGAATTCCAACTTCAATGGAAAGAAAGAAAAATTATTTAGAGTTACAAAAAGAAATAAATTCGAGTAAATATTTTACAAGTACTTGATTTGATTGGTTTTTGAGATTCTGTCACATTTAAACATTTATGTTATTACGGTAGACTGGTGAAAGAAAAAAAATACCCATATAGCAAGTATATAATATTTGTTGAATATGTTAAAATATAATATATTTTAGAGAATATAATACATATGCCCCATAGAAAGCCATAACAAATTTTTTTCAAAGTTATACAGGTTGAGCTTATACACTCATGGACAAAAAAATTAGCGCACCGAGAAGGAGTCGTCAAAATGAAACGAAATTTTACATACCTAATGACTACTTTGATACAAATAAATTATTAGAAAATCAAAGAAAAAGGATCATTTGTTTCAGAGAAAAAGGCAAAAGAACGGAGGATTTAATACCCTGTTGAACCCCCTCTATAGCGTGAATGTACGATACCATACGATCAGGCATTGAGGCATACAAGTTCTGTATGATGTCTTGAGACATTTTGTTCCATAATTGCTGTAACCCTGCCTCTAGTACGTTCACACTCGTGGGATGCCCAACTCGTTCCCAAAGGATCCCAGATATGCTCGATTGGAGACAAATCTGTTGATCGGGCAGGCCAAGGAAGTCAGTCTTGTGCGGAGTCAGTCTTATGACACCCTTGCCGTGTAAGACCGAGCATTGTCTTGTTGAAAAATGGCTCCTAGGAGCCTTTGCAGGAATGGCAACACATGTGGTTTCAGGATGTCATGGACATACCACTGGGCTGTCATGGGGCCATAAATCAATACTAGGGGTGACCGTGTATAGTAAACAATGACACCTCATACCATCACACCAGCTGCGGGAGCGGTGTGTCGCTGTAAAGCAAAGGCAGGATTGAGGCGTTCACGATGGGTTCCCCACACACAAGCACAATTGTCATCACTGCTGAGATTAAATCTGAATTTGTCGCTAAAGATCACCTGATTCCATTCCGCTGCAGTCCAGTTTCCTCGTACGCGGCACCACTCCAAACGGAGGCGTCGATGGATGGGCGTCAAAGGCAGCACTCGTAATGGGCTCCACGATCCCAAATGTCCTTCAGACAGGAGCCTTCGTATGGTTCAAGTAGACACAGGGGTCCCTAATGAAGGTGCTACCTATGACTGGATAGCGACAGATGAAGCAGTTGGCTGTACGCGTGCATTTCTTACGACGTGGTGGTATTCCCGACGACTGGCCTGTCGAAGGCGTCCTGAGCTGGTCTTCGTGTAAATGACATCTCTCGGATCCACTAGTCCCCACACCTCCTCACAAGACAATCAGAGCGGCCTAATTGACAAGCTACTTACCTAGCTGACCACCCAGTTTCCATCATGTCGAGGATTCTCCCCCTCTCAAACTGCGATAGCTGCTCATATTGTCTTCGAAACGGTGTAAAGGCATGTTTACCACAGCTCTTCCTTTATAAACGATTTAGCACCCTCAAACAAGCTTTGGTTACCTGTTTTATACTACAAGAAGAACGACATTAAATACCCTCTACCAGTTATACGTAGTGCGCAATCACACTGCATTTCTAATCATTTGCATATCTCCCTGACATGTACCTTCATGATTGGTTTCGTTACGATCGCGCAATTATTTCTTGGCAAGCTAATTTTATTTTTCCATGAGTGTAATTTAGCCTCTAAATATTCAATGGAAGATTCCATGATTGTTTCATACCTGGTTATACCTTGTGTATTTCATATGACAATGAAATGTGAGAAGATTCGTTTACTTTCATTATATATATATATATATATATATAGGTTATTATCGCATTATAAGAACTGATGGTGCATTGTGCAATTTGTAGCTCCTAGAGCAAAAATTAAAAATGCTGAACATATTTTACAAACTTATCCACTAGATGAGTATAATTGTACATAAGCTAATCCTATTATTCCCTTCAATAACTTTGAAAGTTACTATTTTTTGCTTCTGCATTTGACCTACAATCATATTTCAAGTGATCAAATGATGCGAGGACATTAAATTATAATTTCAATCTGAATAACCCAAGTTCCGATTTGCTTAATCGC
>BMAV01021781.1:163889-194999 GCA_019973955.1 Trichonephila inaurata madagascariensis
AAATTACTTTCTATTCATCCATTCAAGTTCAAATACATTTTTTTAAATTTGTAGTAGTCACTCGGTGTTAACACAGTTTTTTCAAATATGAATTCGTTAATTACATTAAGAAATGAATAAATAATAACGTACAAAAATAATAGTCCAACAGCATATATAGAAAGGAAAATCGTTCGTTGTGTCTCTCTGTAGCACAATGAATAGCGCGTTGGACTTTTGATCCAAAGGCCGTGGGCTCGAACCCCACCTGAGATGACCTAATTTCTGAGAATGTGTTTTCTTTTTCACTATACTATTTTATTAGAATAATTAAATTTAATTAATGTGAATAAATAGAAACTAACAAATTTAGTCCAACACCATATATAGAAAGGAAAATGGAAGATTACAGGGAAAATCGCTTTTTATCTTGTCACTTAATATTGGTATTCTGTCATATGTACTGGGTGGTTAAAATTAAAGTTACATTATTAAGACGCATGTGAAACCTGCTCTACTTTCCGGATTTTGGTGAAACTTAGAATATATGCTATATGGATCACGGGAATAAAAATTCTACTATAAAAAAACAATTTGTAAAAATTTTGAACACCAGGTGGCTTTTATCGAATATTCATTGTGCAAATCCTTAAAACGACTATATAAACTTGCAGTCATAGCCAGGTAATTATTCAGCACGCGCGTGTCATCGTTAATCATTCCTGCCTTATAGAAACGACCATGTTTGCAAACTGCTATCTTTATGCAAGATGGAGATAACTTCTCACATTGAGCACCAAATCAAAGCACTGCTTAGTGCTAACTTTGAAGATAATCGTGATTATCCAGATATTTTCTGGATGCTCGGCTTTCGCTCGACTTAAATCCCTGCGATTTCTGGTTGTGTGGATTCCTAAAAGACCGTGTACATAGAGAAGAAATTAGAGCTTTACCTTATTTGAAAGCTAACATTATACGCCACGTGGCTGAAATCCATCGTGAGATATTCGCGCTACCATTGAAAACGCTATAATGCACTTTCAACGCGTTCTTGAAGTCAATGATGCACATATTGAGTATATTCCGTAACTGAATACATTTTAACGATTCTAATACATTTTTTGTCCTTCTTTGTGCAACACATTTCCTCCCAGTGGTCAATATATGAACCATTTTTTTTATTGCAGAAACCTTTTTCCCATGGTCTGTATAGCATATATTTCAAATTTATCAAAATACGATAAGCAGAACGGGTTCTACAGACCTCTCTGAATAGTGTCTTTAATTACAACCACCGGTTTATGCATATTTATATTCATTGTATCGATTTAATGAAAAGTAATTAAAATAAATAATTTTCTTTGTTGGCCTAAGTAGGAATTGAAATATTTTTTTATTACTTGTATATACGTCTTATATTAATGTAAGAACATGAACTTATTGACTTTTCTATCATCTACTGTGCCAAACTATGTGACATCTGCTTTGCCAAATATAATTTATATATTAATCATGAAAATATAGTTATTGGGTTGCAAAATAACTTTGAAAATTTCGTTTCAGCAAACTAAATATCTGAAACAAAATTTTTTTTTTTAAAGAAAAAAAAGGTAAATCAGTATGTATTTTTATTTTAATCCTGTTTGTTACACGCCGAAGCCGAATTAAATGATAGTCCTCCAGTAGTAAAATCGAATTCGAAAGAATATGATCAAGTGTTAAAAAATACGTGGATTCTATACTTGAAATATGTATTGAAGGCTTTGAGAAAATATAAATCAACATTATCTAAAATGATCAAATTTTTTAAAAAAGAACTCTCGTTTTCTTTATCCTCCTAACTTCTTACAAGTACGATGGGATTTTGCGAAAGACTTTATGTGGAAGGATTTTAAGTTGATCAATTTGTCTTGTGTGTTTAAAAGACAGTGGGAAGATAAAAAGCTTTCTTTTGCGCTTGATGAAAATTAAATTTTCGAATTTCGCAGTATCTCAGAAATCTCATTTTATAAATGAAAGTATGTATTTTTTATTTTAACAAACATAAAAAAATGGCGAAATAATTTTGGAGTAAATTATTTTATTTATTACTTACTGGTTTTGAAATATTATTAGTTAATAATAATAGAGTAATGTTTTTTTGAGGTGGTAAGATCTATTTATAGTTTTAACACATAAATGTTTTCTAAATTAAGCTGACAGTTTAATTTCAACCGAAAAATTAAGATATATTTTGACATTTTTTAATCAAGTAATTAATAATATATATATAAATTAAACATTTTAGTTTACTATATCAATACTATTGGTCCTTAAAATTACAACACCAAAAACATCACAAACATCAAAATCGCATGAAAAGAAGATGATGGGATATGCCAATGATTCACATTTAAGCGCAATCGAAAGACAAAGGAAGAAGAAACGGTTTCTCAAAAATCTGTATAAAAGGAGAATTAAAAACGAGTTTCTCATTCGGAAACCGCAATTGAATATTTGTTATTTGTGACAGGATCATGTTATTCCCCTCGTATATGAAGGAAAAATGGCTACCAGCACGTGTCAGCATCCTATAGTGGCGCGATGGTGGCTATTCGATAGTGCGGTTTATCGTTCCACAATATTGCTACTGGCCTTTGTCGGAATCCAGCGACTATCATGTCAATATTTTTTTCTGTAATGGGGCCACGTATTAATGTTTCTACCTTTGCAGACCTAGTCGACCTTTTCTACCTTTGCAAAATTGATACCCCAGGAGCTGGTATCAATTTTCATAGAGGCACCCTTTAGGCGATACCTATTACCGCAAGTAACTTTAAAGTCCAGTTTTTTTTAGCTCCCCAGGGAGGCACCCGAGCTCTGCTGATACGAAATTTGTTCTTAGGAACTTAATTTTGCACAGAGTATTCAAGCGAAAAGGACACTCAAGGTATCTTTTTCATGAGGTATAATCATACGACATAGCCGCTGTCGATTACCTGCATCGGGAATTTCCACCGACTTGGGCTGGGGTCGGACCGCAACCTTGGGTACAGAAAGCCAGCTCGCGCGACAAACCAACTACGCTACCCATCCAGTAATCATATAAATATGGAATCGATGGTTTCAAAAGGACTTCTTATTATTTCATTGTGTATATGAACTTACCACATACATATTCATTCATATATTTCATAACGTTATAGTAGTTCGGGTTGCTGACTGATGTACCGCAGGGCCTGGGTTCCAATCCTGGAGAGGGAATGGATGTTTGTAAATGTATAATGCTTGCACGGAATGGAAGAGTCGAAGCTCTCTCGAGAAGTGGGAGACTCTGACGAACCCTGGTGAGTCCTCCCTCAAAATTTAGATGGAACGGAGCTAAAACGAATATTCAACTGCATGGTGCTAAAAGCCTCGGATAACGACAAACAGAAAATTATCCCCTTGCAATCATGAATTTCGTAAACTCCATCTGACACCGTCAGTCTAGTGACATTAGATATGACAATGATTATTTCTGAACGAAAATTTATCTTTAAACATTATAAACATAAATAAGAAATATTTTTGGTATTTTAGTATTATAAGTATTGGAATTTTTAAATAAAGCATGCATTTTGTGTTTATAAATAAAATATGTCGGATTACAGGTAAAATACTGCAGAGTTATCAGATATTTTAATCACAAATCAAGAGATATTTAGATAAAATAACTTTAATTTTGAAATTCAATTTTACGATTTAACATGAAAAATTCGAAAGAGTAACATATTAAAATTTAAATAAAAATGGCATTCATATTTTAAATCTAAATATTTAAGCATACATTTGCGCAATAAAAATTCTTCAGTAAATTATAAATTTATTATGTAGATAAAAATAATTGTTTTTTTCATTTTTTTCTTAAATACTTCAATATTTCAAAAGCTCTCGGGTTATTCTACAGCCTATTTTCTTTAGAATAGACGCACATTTCAACGTTTCTTAGAGAAATACCACATTTTCATCCAAAATAAAAACACAAGGAAGAGGATAAAAAAAGGAGAAAATGAATGTTTTTATATAACCCTCAAAAATACAGGATAGACACATTTTTTAGAATAAATGATATATCTACTGAAAAATCCCTATAGGGACTTTCCAACCCGAAAGGGATTTTCTCTTCACTATTTTGGCATCTCTACTGTCATCCAAACATGACAATCTAGAACTCCATAAAGGTTAATAGAAGTGAAGAGGGCCGGATAGAGACGATAGGACCCCAAAGGGACCCGTTGGGGAAACTGTGTTTTTTTCTTATCAAAGTCTTGGGAATTGTAATGGAGGAAGTCTGAAGATAGCAAGAAACCTTTTCTCAACTTTCTTTAAAAATTATTTTTATCTTATATAAATTTCGTGAAAATAATAGTATATTTCTCCCTTAATATACGATGGGTTATATTCTATCGTAACCAATTACCAAATCAGTCTTTAAATATGGAAAATATTTAGGTAGTTTTATTTCCCATAAAATTCTACATAGAAAGAATATTCTTAAATACTTTATTTATTTGTGAAGAGATGTAAAATATTGCTTATTTTTAAATATTATTAATACAGTTGAACCTTTTTTTGCGCGGCTGATAAAAACCGCATAAAAATAACCGCACAGAAAAAATGTTCGAAAATTTCATGAATTCTTACATATAACAAGCCAATTTTTCGAATTACTGCAGAAATTTTTTTTATGCGGTCAAACAAAAATTAAATCGCATAAAAAAGGACCGCACAAAAACAGGTTCAACTGTACACAATTATTTTATTAGCAGAAAACTAAATCTTTAGGTAGTCCAAAAATAATCCAATTTTTTGATTTTTTTTAAAGAATTTTAAAACTCCAGATTTATTCGTTCATTTATTCTATTATTCATTTATTGCATAAATCCCTTCTTATGTCTTTAAAGAATAACTAATTCCATGAAAATTGTACAGATTAAATATTTGAACAAATATAAAATGCTCTTTATATATATATATATAAAGATTATGTAATTCACATATTTTATTTCATTTGCATTTTGTAATGTATCATGTGGTACTGAGTGTTTGTGCTAAAAAATTGCATCAATACAAATATTTGTGCACACAATGCCTAATATTCGAGTTTTACCATTTATGGTTCGTACATTGAACTTTGTATTTGATCAACTCCAAAAAGGAACTCTTCAATTTAACAAAAGATTTTATATAGAAGATAATGATAACAGTTTTCTTGTCATTTAAAAACAGGATTTGAAGTAAAATAGAAAATAAAAGCACAGTCACATTTATAAAATGAGTGCGTTTAAATCTTCAGTAAAAAATCAATGTTTGATATAAATTTTTAGCAGACTTAGTAAAAGGTAAACATATTCATTCAAAGAAAAAAAAATTATTGAGCTATATAATCTCACATTTCATTATAAAGTTAATATATTCCAGCCTTATATGTTATAAAATTAAACAAATACGAAATGGATATAATGTAATGATCGAAATTATACAAAATTTCAGTTTATAAAATGTGTACCAAACAATTATAAAATTCTTACTCGCATTGAATTTACTGTAAGAACCCTATTTTTCTGCTGGATAAATGCAAGCATTTAACATAATAAGTAAAATTTTATTATAAAATGTTGCAATAAAAATACTATAAAAAATTATATCATTTTACCCCATATTTGAGAGTAAATGGTATCAAAATTAAATTCAAGCATTGTGCATAGGGTAAGAACTTCAATTATTTGTGTTAAACTCTTTTTAAACTGTTATCGAAAACCTTATAGTCTTAAGCAAACAAATTCATTACATTAAATTTAGAATGTAGCATTTGAGAAATTGATTATACTAAAGCTTTCAGATTTTAAAAACTACTTACAATACTAAAATCTCTACGATATTTGTTATAAATTCTCTTTGAATTTGTGGAAGATCAATTCAACAGAACCTTAATAAATTTCTCATGTAACAAAATTAGCTTAAATTCATTGGTTGATTGAACTTGAATTAATGAATCTCTAAAGTTTTAAACTGTACAAACTTTGTGTATGCAGGATATTATAAGTAAATATCCCTTTTTCAGATTGCTGTAAAAAAGTACTTGTCAGAATGACTTCAAATTTGAACTCAATACACTTAATGAAGGGTAAATGGTTGAAGGGAAATGAAACAGTTCTGAGGTTTAAAAATAGTTCGCGTTATTTTACATATTGCAAAAAGCAGTTGAATCACTATTGTGATTCAACTGCCCCAGAAGTCTTTCGGAAATGATAAAATGATAAACCATCATTTTCCAAAAGCCTGTCCTACAAGATAACCGGGCAACAATCCTTATGATTTCTAGCAGTGGACTTATCACAGAAATGTTGAGAAGTGGTCCGAATATAAATTTAGCTAACTTGAAGGCATGGATTACGCAACACATTCACAACGCGACTTCTGAGACATTTTGGTCTCTTGTGCATCGTTCTTCAGTTTGTGGTTGAAAATGGTGGACAGCATATTGAACATGTCTTTCGCAAGTCTATTGATAATCAACAGGATTTTTCATTTTTGCTTTTTTTGAGATCGCATGCCTATAGCTGCAGATCACTTTACGTAAGAACGTTGCTCACGTAGTAGATCAACATTGTATACCTTGTGCGTTACTGTAAACCCTATTAAATGTATTGGGGGTAGAATTAAACTTAAATCTTAAAAGCCCTGTTATAAAGAAACAAATAGCCATTAGGTCATAAGACTTCTGGAGTTACAGAAGAAAAAAAAGAGTAGTTTTGCAATGGATACCTAGTTACTGTGACGTCTATAGAAATGAGTAGGCTGATTTCCTTTCTCGAAAGGCAGCCTAATTACTGCAGTCAAGTAACCCTGGAATGTCCTGCCACTCTATAAAGCTTCATACTACATATATTATAAACTTGAGTTCCCAATCAAAGATACATGTTAAAGGCAAGAACTGTGTTAAAAAGGACTTAGATACAATACCGGATAAACTACACCGAAAAGTTGTGACCCTTTTCCGGTTTAGTGAGAGATTTAGTGGAGAGCATTTACATCGCGTAGAAGTTTATGATCATCCTTACTAGCGACTCGTAATTTAACAGAGTCATAGACAGAAAACACCTCAAACGCCACAAGAGACTTAAAGGAATTGACTTCAAGTTTGCTGGATAGTGGCGTGCTAGATAGCTGTTTGGGTGATCCCTGCTGTGTGTTTTTTCACTCTCTTGTTTGTATTTGACTGTTTCTTTTACCCGTTGTATTGTATTTTTGATAATTCCGCGCCATTAGAAATAAAAACTAAATGTTGCTTTTTTTATGCTGTTTTTGGCCAAATGTTATTTAACACTAGATTGTCCAAGAAAGTCATCTTGACTGCTTTTTAATTTCAATTAGAAAAGCAATTACGTATATACTGACGCCATTTCTTACTTTTTTAGAATACGTTTTTTTTTCCAAGTGAAGCAAACTTTTTTTATTGTTAATATTTATTAATAACTTGTTATATGACAGTAAATAATATGAGGAATATTAAAAATTAATTTTAAACAAATTTCTTTACACATTAGTTATTCTTTCATAATGCAGTCATTTTGACTGCTATTGGGCAATATATGTATATACTAAATTTTAGTCTTCTAGTGTTAAAAACCGATTTTTTACATTCAGGGAACAATGTGGTAAAAAGTATGGCTCGATACAATCGGCAACAAGGATTTCGTGTATAATCACGGGATCTCATAAAATTCAGTGGGTTTTTTTTCCCTCAAATATTTCTCCATGAATATGTCTTAGTTAATAAAAAAAAGAAAGAATTAATATTGGAATAAATAATTAAGAAAGCTTGAATAGAAGCCCATTATCTAAACAGATCTCTCTCTCTTTCTTTTTTTATACGTAGTTCTTTCTTCTCAATCAGAAAAACATATTTTTTGCGGCAATACATATTCAAAAAATGCAAACTTTTAAAATGTTTTCAAAACTTTTACATAGACAAGTTTATTTTTAAAAATATCTCCCTGAAAACATATTAATCGATTTTATATTAAGGAATAGCATGCTTGAACAAACTTTAATTAAACTAATTACTGATTGGAAGTTTACTGCAAAACTTGAGAAAACTCAAAAAGCAAAATCTATTGTTATGCAAATTAAGTTTGCGTTTCTTTATCGGTCATTAAAATCAGAGAAAAATAAATGGAAAAGATCCATTATCATGTCACCTTGATCTCCTGTCTCTTGCAAACGTTTTATCAGATATATAAATTAATTGAATTTTTTTTTTTTATGTTTAATGGATTTTTAAAGGAGGTGCATGAACGAAAATTTTCAAGAAAAAATGTCAGTATTTAAAAACGGATATCAATTTACATATTTATGATCTATATTCTTTTATTTGAAGCTGTGCAGGTTTTTTTTCTTTAATTTATAAGGATTTTTAATGGATTAAAAATAAAGCTTTAAGAATATTTTTGAATAAAAATTATTGTAAAAAAGCGTAATTTCATTCAATTTACATAACAACAAAAGCAGTTTTAATTTCTATAATGCAACCCAACTGTATTTAGAGAAGAACTTTGTAAGCCCGACTTTTGATGATTATGTCGTATCTATGATGGGACCAAATTAGACAGTACCATGGGCCCAAATGACTGTCCTGCCAATGTGTTCAATATTATCCACCTAGAGATTTGTTGACGAAAACAAAATCCCTATTTTTTGTAGGGCACCTAGAATAGATGGACAGTCAAAAATATGAGCAAGTGTCAGATCCATATTCAAGCAGTTATCACAATTCCTCTATAAGTTGTCCTACCATCCCTATCAAACTTCATTCCTCTGTGATGACCTATTCTTAGCCTAATAATAGTCTTTGTTATAAGGTGGTCTCGAGACCCGATTTTTAATGTATCTTTAAAAGTAAATCCTGAGCCTTTAAAAGGGTAAAATGATTTCGGAAAAATACGGCTCCGGAGTTTTTGCAGGCCTTACTTGAAGGCTAAATTAAGTTTAATGCATTTTGTGTGAGTTCCCGGCCATAAAGAAAAAGCTTTTTGGACGCTTTTTGAAGCATCTTTAGTCGGACGGGATAATACGTGTTTAACTTTTACAGATTAAAATATTGAGTTCTTTCTAAAATATTGGTTATAAAGTATTCACTTTCCATGATAAATATAGCATTTATTCAAAGAAAATTAAAAATATAACAAAGAAAAATTATTTTGAAAAGCAACATAGTAAATGTAGAACAAAAAATTAATTGATTTCTCATGATATTATATAGATTCAACTGATTTTCCAATGATGTTTCAACAAAATCTAGAAAGAAATGAGAATTTTGGAACTAAATAATTCAATATATTGACGAAACGCCATTTCTTTATCCGTTTCTATTGTTTTGTTTACGAAAACTCAAATGTCTTAAGGATTCATGCAATTTCTGAAATACGTGATTAGAATTCAAATGTTGTATTTAAATGCCTTTATCAATATTTACGGAAAAGAGTAACATACATATGCAGTATTTTGAAGTATATAGTATAGTTTTGAATAAATCCAGAAATCTATACATCTTTTTCAACGATCTCCCATATCTTTTAACTGCAAAAAATGCCTTAAATTCATTTTTTTTATTTATTTAATACGTATTTTCAAAAGGAAGCTTAATTACAATAAGTGAAATGTAAGCAGTACGGAGAAAAATAAAAACGCATTCAAAAAACATGACCATTAAAAAACATAACAAAATCCAGACTAAAGTCATTAAAATAAAATAGTCAAAAACAATCAAATTTAATCTAGACAAATACCTCATAACAAAATAAAATGGATGTATCCCATCTCAGACAAAAAGTAATTATGTCTATAACTTTAAATTTATACAGTATTGAATTTCTTAGATAGTTACGTCTGGTAATTGCGTTGCAGAATTCCATGATGTCTTAATAAAAACTCGAGAAGTTTAAATTTAATATTTCAGAAAGTTAGGAAAATTAAAACTATAAAACTAAATTTCAAAAAAAATTAATAATAAAATGCTTCTCGAATCATAGTTGGAAACAAAAATGCAATGAGTAAAATAAAAAAATAAAATAAAATACCTCTTTTTTTGTATATGGATACAACGAAAAACGAATATTCTCATATCACATAGCGCAAAATAATATCCTTCAAATCTTTCGCAAGATATCTGTTCAAATTACAATTTGTTAAGGCAAACTAATTATAGTTTGTTTTAACACAAGTTAGAAAGTTCAAACTACAAAAGTTAATTATCAATTAAAATTTCGAATATAAAAGTAACGCTGATAAAGTTAACACCATTGCTAGATCAAATTACAGTTTGTTGTAAATTACAAGAATTCGAAATCAGCAGAACCGTTAGCGATATTTTATATATATATATATATATTTCGTTTGTAATTAAAACTTTCATAGTTCACGATGGATATATAAGATATGTGAATTACAAAGATCACTAGTAAGTGAATTCCCGGCATTGATTTAAACTACTGACATGAAATTATATATTTTTTATTTATTAAAAACTTTTGTAGTATATGATAAGAAATGTTCTATGATGTGATTTCGAGCTATATCTGTCTCAGAAAAACACAAAAATGACACACCTAACGCTACATAATTAGCCAAATAAAATGATTTCTGCTCAGTTTGCCAGTTTTCTACAAAATTCTATTGCACAGCAAGGGTACAATCACATAATAAAATAAAATTAAATAAATTTAGTTTTATTTTCCACAAAAGTTAACGTAAGTTTATTTGATGAAAAAATGTTTTTCGTTTTTATAAATATATTTAATGTTTTCCGTTAAAATTGCAAGAAGGGGTAATACATATGTAAATTTCACATGAAAGTAGATAGATGCTGTGCTATGTAAATGATTAGCATTTAAACCAGGAGAACAACGCATGAGGGACAACCATCTGAAACTCTGAATAATAAAAAAAAACAACTTCAGTGTGGGTTTTCAATTGGAAATTATACTTATATTTTGGTTATTTGTAGGAAACTCGTTCTACGTCTCATATAAGAAGGAAAAATAATTAGCAGCACGTGCTTGAATTCAACAGCTACAGAATCGTGACGTCAAGAATATGTTTAACAATCCACAATATTGCTAATCTTATTGGTCAGAATCCAGCGACTACTTTGCAAATGGAGAATTGATGGGCTCAGAATGATCAAACAGGACGCTGTACATGATCTCAACAATCTCACGTCGAGACAGACAAGTTGTGAGGTTGGCTTTGAAGGGTAGTACACTCACATGAAAGACTTTGAGTTCAAATGTAGAGTTGTTTGCCGCTCAACAAGCATCCGCAAGGACAGTATGCTCAATGACCTTTATTATGGTTTCTCTTGATACTGAGCATAGAAATCTCCGGAGACAGTAGATCGCAAAAAAAAATAAGTAAGATAAAAAACATTTTTAAGTCAATTCCTACTTAGATCAACAAAGAAAATTTTTTATTTTAGCTACTTTTTATTTAATAGTTACAATTAATATAAATATGTATATACATAGGGCAGAATCACAATATTAAGTGGTAATTAGTTTTTATTAATTATCATTAAAATATCGTATTCTCATCCAAAACAATCATGTGTGTAAAATTTCAGTTTAACTCAATGCTTTAAAACGAGAGAAAAAAAAAATATTTTAAAGTTTTGACCCAAGTCGCTAAAAATGAAACCAACGTGCCTGTATCTGTTCTTCTTTAAATAATTAGTTTCAGTCAGTTAATTTTAATTAATGATAATTAAATTATCGTATTTTTACCCAAAACAATAGTGTATAAAAATTGCAGCTCAAACGTGCACTTTAAAATGTGAGAAAAAAACACCTTTTTCATGTTTTGACACAAGTCGCCAAAAATGATGCCAACGTGGCTGTTTTTGTAATTCTTTGAATAATTAGTTTTAATCAATTAATTATTTTTAATTATAATTAAATTACTGTATTGCCATCCAAAATAATCATGTATATAAAATTCCAGCTCAATGGAGCGCTTTAAAGTGTATTTTATTAACGATTGAAAATCCCCCGAAGATAAATAAATAAATATAGAGAGAGTGTGAGCTAATAGTAGGAATTGAAAAACTGAATTTTTTATTTTTATTTTTATCTAAACACTCTCAGTAAAAAGGGAACGTGCCTTCTCAGTCAAATCCCGTGGACGTATGCATGTTAAAATTTACTGTCCAAAATGCACGCGACCTCTTTGAATTCCATATTCAATTTCGGTCATTTTCCTGTTGTATGGGCAGCCATTGGTTACATGCTCTTAATACCTCTTGTTCGTGTTGTCAATAATCTGAATAGCTAGCGTTACATCGGCAGATCTTAGATCTTAACATCGGCAGTTGTGACTTATTTTTGACACATCTAAGATGTTATCTTACAATAAGATAACGTAAGACCTCACATTAACTGCGACATTCTGACACACATCGACATAGATCAGGGATGGCGAGCCAATGGCACGCGTGTCATTGATGGCACGCAACACAAAATTTTGGGCACGCCACCGATCAAAACAGTTTGCATTTTATTTCAAAAAAACATCGTTCACTATAAAGTGTTACGAACAAAAGCGTGCGATCGGTCGTGATAAACACAATCATTTGTTATTGCCTAGCCTTATTTACGTCAGAGACTTTAATTGCAAATGATGCAAAGTTTGTCTACGTATAGCATAATCAATTCCATTGATACAACTGTATTTTAAAATTTATTTGTGTTAAATTTACAATTTTATGTATTATATTTCCGTAATCAATTCTTCAATCCAAGAATTTTCCGCAAACTTTCCTTAGTTTCAAGAATTCACGGAAACATTCAGTTTATTTTGTACCTTGATGTGACTTCATTTGACAAACTGAACTTGTACAAATTCGATTGGTTGGAAATTGATTAATTTGAATCGTAACTAATTGATTACCAGTCTTGTTCAATATGGATTAAGAAATATACTGAGACCTGCCACCAAAAAAAAAAAAAAAAAAAAGAAGAAGAAAAGAAAAAAGAAACATAAATATAAACGCTTTAAACTACATAATAAAATATTCAAAAACCTAATTGTGAATTCCTCTATGTTAAGATATCCGATTACGTTCCGAACCGAGATTTTGCAAAAGCGTATAAATGGATAATATTTATGATATTTAGTGTCATTTAGATTGGAAAATGTAAGTAAAATTGATTTAAAAATATTATTACAATAAGAAATTATTTAAGTACAATATTTTGACAAAAAATGAACATAGAATGACCCATTTCCAAAATATTCTCCTTTGGTGAAAAATGCTTCTAAAATAATAATATTTTGTGTGTGTGTGCTTATATGAAGTAAAGACTTCTCCAGAGAGTCTAAACTATGATTTTTGAAAAATTCACATTGTTTTCAGAGTTAAAACCCATTGAAATAATTATCGGTGTTTTTTTCTTAAAATTTCTCCTCTGTTGTCGTAAAACATGGATAAACCCACTTCTAAGTTATGTATTTCAAAAATTCTTGTTTAGCCTCTGTACAGAGGTCTGAGCTATATACAAGCAAAATATTATTATAATAGGAGCATTTTTCTTAAAAGGAGAATATTTTGAATAAAAATTATACTAAGTTAATTTTTTGCCAAAATAATGTATTTAAATGATTCTTTTTGTCAAAATGTCCTTAAAACAATTTTATACATGTATTCTAATCTAAGTGACACTAAATATAAATATTATCCTTTTATACACGCTTTTGCAAAATCACGGTTCCGAACGTAGTCGTATGCCTTAAAATACTTAACAAAATGACATATGGTTCCATGAATTTTAAGAATAAAACTTACTGATGTCCCATTGTGAAATTAAAAATTTATTATCTCTTAGCATTTTACAATAACGTTTTTGCTACATCTATGTAATGAAGGTACTAATGATTATCAGCAATACGTTTTGAACCCTACAGTCTGTCAGGTTCGCCATGTTTCTCGTAATATATAGTGTTCTCCTGTCAAAGCTCTTAATTTTGATTAATTGATCCCCCGGCAAATAGATTACAACACATTATTAATACATCAAACGACGATGAAACATGTTTCAAGCTATCAGCGAATTAGTTTCTAAAACCTCAATTTTATTTTATTGAAATATTAAGAATTTAAATTAAACCAGTTAAAAAACCATTTTGAACTTAATATGTTTTAGAATAGGATGTTTCTTTAAATAAATGAATAACTTATGTAGATCATTATATAAACTGGAATAAAAGAGGAAATGACAATGAAATTTAAAAAAATAAAAAAAGTAACAAAAGGGGTTATTTTTCTACGACTTAGACATTTAGCAAAGGTTCTAAATTTTTCAAAAATAATTATTTTTCAAACAGAAACAAGAGCATATTTTGCAAAAATAAAAGCGTCATTCAAATTTTTCGAGTCAGCAATAATGACTTAACTAAGAATTGTATGAATTCTCAATTCATGAAAACCAATGTTCATCGTTAAATAGTGACTGATTAGCATTTTCACGTACAAAAACAAAAATTAATTGTCTATTAATCAATTATATTATGTGTAATCTTTGTGATCAAAATATTTTATTATATATATATTAAATATTTATTATATATTTATGTATACATTTAGTATCAGTTGTGCTTAGTAATTGCTCTTGTTTCATCATCTTCCACTGCTGTTTTTAGATAACATTAATTTAATAACTATTGACCAAAAAGAATGAGTTAAATATTTCAAGTAGTTAGTTAAAATACCCATTTTTTCCAAAAACAAATAACGATTTCGATATGGTGTTTTTCATACACGAACAATAAAAAAGCATCTGTTTTTATTTCCTTTCTTTAAATGTGCTGTCGTTAAATTTCATTAAAGATGGCTTAAAATGCATTATTAGCTCTTTATTAGTCTCGTTATGATGTAATGAAGGATAAACTTTTAAATTTAAACTACTCATTTAGTTTTTATTTTTATGACAAACTTTAATTTTATGAAACCGAAACCTCAAATTTACCTGTTTGCTCGGTATAAAAACTTTACTTTTGACAGCAGATTTCATTGTTTAGATGTTTAAATCATGATTTGATGTTTTATGTAATTAATGTTCAAATTTTTAAAAATTAATTGACTTTTTTTAGAGTTAATATTTTTCCACTCATAATTTATACGTAAAAAGGTTTCACTAGGAATATTCAATGGAAAATTAATTGCTTATTCTCTTTCCAAATTCAATTTAGAAGAAGTAAGATCTGCATGAACATACGATTTTTATTATTTAATTGCTGAAATAAATTATAGTCTTTTATGAGGAATAATCATTATTAATTTTCCCATCGTTATTTCTTCTTTCAATTTCATAAAATAACAATGAATAATAAAATTGAATTGGTTTAAAAAAAAAGCACAAATAATTTTTAAATAAGAAAACTTTAAATTGAGTATTTTTTATAATTAATTGCTTATTAAGTTTTGTTTAATATTTTCGGCGTATTTAATACAAAATTTTAAAATAAAATATCTTTGTACTATTTAAATTATAAATGATTTGTTAGCATTGGTGTATCAATCATTCTTTAATCATGTAAGTATAAAAATAATGAAGTGTGTTTATAAAATATAAGTCATTTTTTTTATTTAGCTTCCTTTTGAAAATGAAAAGAAAATACAAACTATGGAATAAAGTAATAAGTTTAAAAAATTCAGTTTAAATTTCTTACTATGCCATTCTTCAGGCATGTCTGAAATTTAGGATAATATATTCCTTAGAGGAAAATGCGTGCTCGATTCCAAATTAACAGGGATATTGATAGACATTGAGAGAAGGAGCGCTGTATTTTGAAAATATATTTTATTATAGTAAAAAAAGAAATCAGTATTTTGTGTAAGTAAAAATAACAATTAAATCCAATTATACTTTAAATAATGTAATGAATCACAATTTCATTTTGCCATATTTTAATCATGTTTATTTTAAAATCCTGTGGCAACGTACCATAGATGTCTTCTATTTTTAATGTGGAAGATAAGTAAGATTTTTTACTATTATAACATTATATTATATTTATAACATTAAAAACAAAACTATTTTTTTTCCAGAGTTTTAAAAACATTAGGGGCATATTTAAAAGTAAAGTAATACATTTTTTGAGAAAAGAAATGTAATACTATTCAGAGTAAAACAAACTTAAATATACAAAATTAATCAAGGAATTTTATGTGGAATTTTATTAAGTAACGGTTAAAAGAAAAGGTTAAATGTATCTGAACAAATTGTCTTTTCAAATGTATTCCTTAAAAATATTCCTTCCACGAAAAAAAACCTTAAGAAATTTTGAATTTTGTACAAAACCGTTCTGCTAATTCAGATTGAAATTGAAGCCACATTTCAAAATATCGATGATCAGATTTATTTTATTTTTTCTTAAGTTATTTATTTATTCTGGTATTCAGACTACTTCTCTTACAATCCAGTAAATTAATTTCCCCTTCAAAATTGTGGAACAAAATACATACTTGAATTAAGAATAGTTTTTCCGATTGAAATTTATTTCTTGGAAGTTTTTTTATTTCATCAAGTACCATCGCTTTAAAGGAAATACGAAATTCTTCAATCCTTCTACACATTTCTTTAGATTTGTTTCAAAAATATTTCTTTCAAAGACGTACTACGATCTAGAAACATTTGAAAATGTTACAAAAAAAAACTTCGAATTTCTTTCTTTTTTCTATCTTTTCACTCTCAATCGAAACAATAAAAAAACCGATAACATCTCTGAAAGACTAACAAGTAGCTTTAATTTTGATATATTTAGACATGTAATGAATTAAAAACAAAAAGAATACTACCTTAAAAGATCAGATTTGATTCAATGCAGTTTTATATATTTATATTTTTTTTAGTCTTTTGATGAAAAGAATTTAGTTACATTTCGAAGCTCTTTCTAAAAGACAAAAAGAATAGTACAAAAATAAAATGTTCGTTCTTATGGTTACGTATAAAGAGGTATTGGCGCTAACTCCTTAATCATTGAAATATTTTTAATAAGCAAAATTTTATGTTAAATGTCAACTATTTTTGTTTTGTATTTAGAATAAATTTTTATTTCTTATTTTTTTCCAAGTTTATCACAGAATTATTTTATTTTCAACAATATTTTTAGTTTAAATATTACTGAGTCATAACTATGGAAAAAAAACCTGTTATTTTTATAAAATATAAAATTTTAAAGAATTTCATATTTACTATATTTATTAGAAGAAACATTCAAATTAAATTTTAGACAGACAGTGCAAAAATTATTATTTTATAAATAATTTAAATTAATCTTGTAGAAAATTAAAATACAATTTTTTTCTAAAGATTTAATTTTATTTTAAAAGGAATTTTTAAGATCATATTTACGTTGTCAGAAGTACGATACAAACTATGGTACAGAATTTTAATTGTAATCACATATATTTTCAGCAACTCATTCTTAATATATGTTAACATTCCATATTCACTTTCTGTAGTTCACAATACATTAATTTTTCCATTCCTCATAAAAAAAATATATTTAAGAGCGTTGTAAAGACCAAACCACCGACAAATATCGTTAATCACTTTTGAGATATTTAGTTTGTACATTAAATATGCACATTTAATAAAATAGATTTCCCTTTTGTGTAATTTTTAAAACTTTTAGTTAATTTTCTCTTATATTAAAAGAAAAATCTCCAAAACACATTATTGCCCCTAATAATTATTTTATCAAAGTCGAGAATAAAATTTTCATGATTGAAATTTATACAATGGAAGTTGGGATGCAAATACTTTGTAATATATATAATTTTTCCCACTCAAAGCTAGTCACATCAAATAAAAATGTATTCAAACCTTGAAATAAAACTATTCACTAAATTAATCTTAAATATTAGAGTAAATACAAAATGTTAGGCAAGTTTCTTTATATAAGATTATTACAATTTTCATAAAAATATACACAAAATATACTTTTTTTTGACGTTATATAGAAACTGGTTCGAAAAGATTTGACTCCCTTAAAAGAAATTGTATACTCGAGTTTTAATGTGAACACCCAATACAAGTAAGATATTAAAACTTTTAAAATAAAAAAATTCTCAATCTCAAATCAAGTGGAAATATTTGCTTTTAAAATGTCACCAGTATTAATAGCAGAACTAATAAAAAAAATATGTGGAATTAGGTTTAATTAAAACTAGGAAATTTAAAACTTGGAAAATATTTCTGAATGAAATATGTTTTCATAGTTCAGTATATGTTAGCCGAAGATATTACCTAGAAGGAATTAGTCTTTAAATATCAAATTGTATATAAGAATAATTTTAAAAATCACAGAAACATATTTATGCTAAAATTTTACAAAATATTTCCCTTATATTGGTTATCTTGATGTGATATAAAAGAGTTTTTAGTATATTAAACACATAAATATATTCATTATTCCTTGAAAAAATATTTTGGTTCCAAAAATTCCATACTAAATATAAATCATACGTATAGATGCTTCTAAAATTGTATTTTATACATATTCTACCAGATCATGAAAATTCTAAAATGAAAGCACAAACAAATTTTAAAAAGTAAAGCCTTAAAATTCATATAATTAACAGATGCAACATTTAAAAAATAAAAAATTCTCCTAAAAAGCCCTGTGATCAAATTTTAAAAAAAAATCAAAAAATGTTTAGCAATCAAATTCAAATTTAAAATTCAAAAGAGTACATTCCAATGCAAAAGTTAAAAAGTAGAACCATTCAAGATCGAAAACAAAATTTTAGGTATCGTTTGCAAAAGCCGCATTTTATTTTAATAAATGCAAAGAAAACATTTTTTTTTTCTCAAGAAATTATTTTAATCCTATATGAAGAAAATTAAAAAAAGAATAACCTAAACACAACCCCCATTTGTATACAAATTCCAACGTGTGCACTCTTTCAACCCAATCCAACCCCATCGCCCAGAACTGCCGAAACAAACCCCGCAGAAGAATGATTCCACTGACACCCACTTGTAGCTCCTACCTTTCAGGCAAGAAACAGTTACGTAACTATTTAACTAGGGGTGGACGACATCGAAACCAAAAAAAGAAAAAACCCCACTCACCCACTTTGATGACAGATGGAAGGGCAGACCCGGGTAAAACCAGCACGAACACCACAGCGAGGGAATGTATCCACCTCAGGCTCTCGACCATTGCTATAGTCCCGTCTCTCTCCTGGTGGTATCATAAAAACATCTCTAGGTAAGAAGACCTCCAGAACATGACTAGCTCGGGCGTCATGCCATCGTGTTCGTCTGTTGTCATGACTACAGCGTTTGCCGATCCTACCCTTGGTGGATGGGATGATAGCGCCTCTATCGGCGAATGGCTTCTGTTCCTAGAAGCATCTGAAAGGGGAACGGGCGGCTAGTTAGGGATGATTGTTCTTGTTCTAGAAGTTCTAGTTTGGTGTTTGCGCTCGCGAATATTTTGCGACATCCATATTCAATAAATCTTATACTCACACAAAATTATGTAATTAATTTATAAATATAGTGTTAATTAAAATTTTACTTCTTTGTTAAATGGACTGAAAAATTTAAATTCTGTACTATAGCTGTAACAAAGTTTTCAGTATTAAGGTGTACAGAAAATCTACTTGGATAAATCTTTATTCATTTAGCGTTAAATTAAAATTTTTAAATTAATATAGTTTTTATTTGTAATATTTTCTGATTGAAATATATTTAAATCAGTTCTCAATCTCCATAAGGCATTTAGAAAAAAGCGTGATGCATTTCAAAGTATTTTGTAATCTGTACTATATTAATATCTAATGAAACACATTTGAATTCATAAATGTTATTTTATGATGTGTTTTTACACTGCATTTTTATGTTATCATTATAATACAATCATTCTGTAAAATTTTAATCTGTGGTTTTCTTGTTTACTCTATTAACGAAGCGCTACACAATTCACCATAAATACTTATTAATAATTTCTCTAAATATGTTAATCAAAATTTCAAAAAGGCCAAAAAATTTTAAAGTGTTTTTCTTTGAAATATAACGATGGTATAAAATTTAAATTTATAAAAAATGCCCTCTAAAAATAATTATATTCTTTAAGAAAAAAAGATAATGATTTAAGCAACACTTTAAAAGCAAGATGTAAATATTCACAAATCGAATTATATATATAGTAGAAATATAAACTAAGGTAAAACAACTACCACTGAATTTATTTTTTATAATTTTTTACAGAACATAGAATAATACGTTTATTTTTTTATTTTTATACACATATTTTTCATTTTCGCAATTTCAGAAGAAATAACAAAAAATTAAGTGAAGAATTCCGTATGGACAATAGAATAGTAAGACGTCGATTATTTTAACGTTTCGTATATATGATCTAATTAACTGATATAATAATAAATAATTATTTACAATATTTTTCAGATAAATGTATTTTTACTAATAACATAAAATTGATGGAAATTTAGTTGTCCTATTTTGAAAATAACATACATCACGAAAGCTATTTGTTTCAATAATTTAATTTACTTCACTTAATATTATTCATATATATACACAAATTCTTACTTAAAATTAAGATAAATCCCAGTGTTATAAATGATTTAACTGTTATATTTTAATTCAAACTTTTTTCAGTAGAATTATATCCGATTGCATTGATGATACAAATACAAAATGTACTTACGAAAAAAAAATTGCACGTACAAATAAATAAATTCAACATTTTTGCTGAAGAAAAGCATAAACAGAGAAACTTAGATAAATTAAATATTAATTATTAGTGAAATAACTATTTCGTTTTTATTAGAAGATATTGTTGGACAGTATTGTTTGAACTAGAAATTTGTATGTGAAACACATAAATTCAGAGAACTCATCGTTTCTAATTAAATTTATTCCACGTTTTTTTTTCTAAATTTATTTTTTTAATTTTTATTTGCGTATTAGAAATTTATTCCCAAAGATTATAATTTGTCTTAAGAAACGTGTAATTACAAAGCAAAATGATAGAAAGAGTAACTTCTTTCTTCAGTAAGAACTGTTAGATATCCCGCCGTCCTTTTGCAGAGCTTTGAAAACACTCATAAATAAACCCTATCATAAGAATATATAAACATTTGAAACTGACATTGCAATTTTTCAAATATTTAAATATGTTTCCTAAAAAGTAAATCGGTAAGCTCTGTTTGGAATACTTTTATCCTACGGTGGAGAAATGATTTACGATTAAGATCTAAAATATATTCAACAACACATACACCCAGGCAGCTATCAATATGGATAAAAAAGACATTTAGTACCTCACCATAACTTTAGTAAATCATTTCTCTCTCTCTCTCTCAATCTCTTTCTTCGTATTTTTCTCCAAGTTGCTGACAACATCTAACATTTCATAGTTTTGCACACGATTATTTTAATTTCCATATTACTTCCATATAAATTTATTTACTTTGTAGTATTTAATGGAGCAAAAATAAAGATTTCTTACAAATATATATATAAAAGAATGTCGTCTACATAAAGTTTACGTAAAGGAAGCTCAAGAAAAATGTACGATTGTACCATAAAACAATTACCTTATTTAAGCCGTACCCCAATTTCTCAAAATGTTCAGTGAAAAAATGTTATTGATTATAAGCCGTACGATCAATCAATTGTCTTCACGTTTTTGAGAAAAAATTTTTTAAAAAAATGTGTAAAAGGCCCTTTGATATCTGGTATCTAAGAAATTAAAAAAAAAATATTGAGAAATAACAAGTTAATAAACAATTAATTTTACTAGTATTAAAAGCTTTCAAATATATACATGAACCTATAATTACTGTAACTGTCAGAATCATGTTTCGAAACTAACTGGTCACTACCATTGTCACTGATAATTTCGGAATTGGTTACGGTGTCGCGATGTTTCGACACGGTGCCGTCTTCCATGCCATCCAATGCAATTGTTATGCAACATTTTTTTATAAAAAAAAATGGTTCGATGGTGGGATGAACGGCGGACATGGAACACGCAATAGAACAGCATTGTGTTTATTGATGAATCACGCTTCTGCCTGCAACATCACTATGATCAGATTCTAATTTGGAGACGCCGTGGTGAGTGGCTACTGAAATGTTGCGTTATGCATCGCCACACTGGTCCTGCACCCGGTGGGTGTGGTTTTAGATTTCACTCCCACACCCCTCTAGTACGCATGCCGGTACACTGAACAGCCAACGCTACATCTCTGAGGTGTTGGAGCTCGTCGCCCTACCATACATTCACCACTTGCCACCAGCCATATTCCAACAGAATAATGCGTGACTACACGGGGTCGCTTGACTTACGTGTTCTCCCTATCTATCGTCAATCGAAAACGTATAGTTCATGCTTGCAAAATGACTGGCACAGGATACACCACCCGATGTTCTACCAGATCCATTTTGGCAATGTATGGGAGCCGCATGGCTTGCTGTACCCCAAGGATACTTCCAAAGCCTCTGATTCTATGCTGAGTCATGTTGTAGCTGTTATAGGAAGCAATAGCAGCAACATTATCTACTGATTTTACCATCATCCACACGTCACAAGATGCTGCAATTTTAATCGTTTAATCTTTGTACATCATGTAATATGCCAATTAAATTTAGCTTTGATATACCAGGTCCTTCTTGGTCTCTCATTTTGTATGGTCAGCGGTGTATAAACTGTTCTACTGATGTAATTAAATTATCTGACAGTGAGAAAATAAGGCTGTAAAAATATCGGTGCTTCATTTTCAAATGATGCTTAGATAGAAATTATTTCACATTATTTTAACTATGGAAAACTGAATCACTAGTTCTGACTTTTAATTCCAGAGTAAGATAGTTTGTTTCCAGAATTGATAAAGTTTCACCTCAAAGTGTTGAGCAAGCTCATATGCCACCTGAATCGCTAAGAGAGTAGCAGAGAGACAAACTGTGTTATAAGTCTCAAAATTATAAGTTTCATGTCAGATAGATCTAGCATAGCTCTAAAATCAGATTGATTTCAAATAACCATATATTTTTTTTTAAGTATGTTATTTAAATCGACGCATAAAGTCATCTAAATTTTTGGGATTCATTTCATGATGTATTCATTCTTTAAAAATGAATCAAATATATATTCAATTACTATAAGAGATATTTCAAAAGAAGTTTAATCTAGCTTACATTTAACCAGTAAGAGGTAAATAATACTCTTTTTGTTTTGAAAATGTTGTGTTTTTCATCGGTAAGAATGATTCTTCCGAACAACAACGATATGTTACATCTTACCTTTGCCATTTTAAAACTATTTTAATATTTTTTCTCTGTAATTAGATGGCAAAAATATCAAAGATATTTAATGATTAATTTTTAAAAAAAGTTTAATAATTTCCAAGAAACATTAAGTGTACTTTTATTTTTAATTTTGTACTGGTTTAAAAGAATACTGGATGTTAAACATAAAACAAAAAGCAATATCGCAAATTTACCATAATCCATGAAGAGTTAAAAGTTAAGTTGAGAAGGGCTCACTACGTTTTCTACTAAAAACTCCTCTTGGGTTCTTTGGGGCCGAAAAAGGTAAATCCTTTCCAACCAAATACAGAAGCGAAGCTTGAGTATGGAAATTAGAAACCTTTTAAATAGCAGAAGTTTAACGTAAGCGTATGGCCTATTGGGAAGTGATTATGCTAGTCTGAGTTTAAGTGCGTAAACCGAAGTCAGAGAAGTAAGCCGTTGTTCTAGTGTGACCCCTCCGTGACAGAGCTATCAAGTCAAGGTGGATACTATTCCACGCGAGATAAAGAAAAGATATTTACGATCCGAGAGGATTGTTATAAACTAAGAGATTAAGGTAGGATAATTCTGTTATCTATTAGGAACTGTGTATAAGTTGCGATTAGGAATAGGCGGGAATATATTGATTAATGTCGCATTTATTTGTTAATACGTATTGTGTGTTTTCTCACCTCAGATCCGTTAAGTTAAAATATAAATATTATCATTGTTAGAGTTTAAGTTAAAATCTTAATAAAGGTATATTAAGATCATGGAAATGCCTGGTTCTTCATTAACTCCCACACATCTAGGTCACGAAAATAACTTAGAAGTAAGGCATCACCCACGGGGGAATACCTTACAAAGTTATGTAAAAAAATGTGTGCAAATGTAAGAACACAAAAATAAATTTCCCACTTCGAAATTGTTTCAAAAAAATATATTCTATACGATAATATAGTGTAACGCATACTTGCTATAATTATATCTGCATTAATTAAAATTAAGTTCCAAAGAACCCCCAATAGCTCATTTCTTGCGAAGTACAAACACATTTACATAATTCATTGAAAATAAAATATTCTGCACATTATTGAGATTCAAATGTGCGAACTTTAATTTTACTCACAAATTATTTAGACTCATTCTTAAACTATTTCAGACTTTGAATTAATTTACATCCATCACCTTAATGACCCACAAATAAAGAAAAGTTTTGCGCGCATTTCCTCTAAACCAGTAATTTTTACGTAATTAATGTCTAATTGTAACGCATTTAGAATTAAAATACAAAAATGAGTGAATAATAGAGTAAAACAGAGTAATTAAATGTAAATACGCAATCTTTAATATTAAAGAAAGGGAAATTTGATGATGATGAAATGCTAAAAATAAAGAAACTTTAGAAAATATTTAAATTTTTAAGTAAAATAAATTAGAATTAGATTCAATAGTGTGATTGTGAATAGATTCAATAAAAATCCTTGTATTTTAGTTATAAAAAGTTAGTCATGAAAACAATATATATATATACATTATGAATATCAACTCTAATCAGGAGTTCACAATTTCACAGCAGAGATTTATATTAACTTCCGCATATAACATATATGATTGACGAATTTGCAATGTACGAAGTAACCTTTCATTGAAGTAATAATATTCATTTCTCGTTCAATGAGTAATGCAGCCAACATCTAGATAATTAACAAGGGAATTCTATAATACAGAGGAAAACGCACGTGTTTCTGACATAAATATAAGCGAGAAATCATCGAAATTATATTAATTCAAATAGATATTTGCATTTGATGCATCAGGTAATCTGGTCGTATTCACGCAAAAAGATTGGTTAATTGAATTTTATTCTCAAAGCCTTTTGTTTATGATGAATTTTCTTACGTGTTTTTTAAGACAGAATAGTCTAATTTTGCTTCATGTGCGAGCCATACTCTTTTTTCCAAGATTTTTATGCATATATTTAACATTTACATCTTTAATTCTTTTTTTCTTTTTAATTGCACGAAATTTTAAACATTAAACATTTATTCTAATAGATGCATTTCGTTTTATACATATTTACTGTGCATTAATTGTGTTAAATTTCATGAAGGCTGTATTAAATTTACGAGGACACAGTACGATTCAATTGACAAAATCGGTCAAAAAATTAAATCTATTTTTATTAGTCTAAATTATTTTTTATATAATTTTGTATAACCTCACAAAATTTGAAAGTTTTTAACTTAAAAAACACAGAATTATGTTAGTTTTTACATTCGTTTTTATTCACATCCCTATGGCAAATCAAAACTTTAAACTTACTTATCTCAGAAGGATAAAATAACTAGTTTGTCTTCGTTTAAAATGGTAAGGCTTTTTTTCTATTGTACCTAATGCTTTGAATTTTTTTTACCTATTGCCATTAGTACACGTAACAAAAGTTAGTATGCATTTTTGAATTACAGCAATATTTATTTTCTTAAAAATAATTGAACTCAGATTTTGTAGGTTTTTTAAGAAATTTTCAAAAAAGCATTCATAAAAAGAAGTATTGTACGAATACCCATCTCGTTATCGCAAAACCCATACCAACTTTTGTTATACATAGTTTGACGTACTAGTAAATCAAATTTCATCTATGTACATAAATTTTTGTAGGAGGAGTAGCATTTTAAAATCTCTTAACAAATTTTATACGTTTTTTCGTTAAAAAATTATATGTCTAGCTTTTTATGAAATTTTGAGCACAAAATCTGTTTTATATAGTGTAGAAAAATAGAAGGCAATCAACAAAATTTTTAAAATCCTTAAATTGAAAATTTTTGCGTAAATCGTACCATGTCCCCTTAAAAAAATGAAGCATTTAGCTCGTTATTCAATGTATCAAAAATTTAGAATTAATTTCATCAGACACAGAAAGTATATATTTGAGAAATTATACTGTGATTTTTACTTTCTTATTGATTCAATTTGAAGAAGGATATCACCTAACACCTAACCAACCCGATCACCTAAACAATTCAAAATGAAACTGATTGAAAAAATATTTTCAGAAGATTATTGTGACGAGTTTTCTGCCACATCAGGGAGACCCAGCATTAGTCCATCACCACTCAAGCTAACCTCAGGGAATTTTCCGGTTGTTATTCCTGCTACTGATAAAAACTCAAATCCAACAAGACTCTGCGCTCCCGTAAAAGAAATTCCAGAGGTATGCCAGTAAGAAAAGAGACCAGATACCACTGTACAGAATGTCAGGTATCACTTTGAGTTGTCCTTTGTTTCAAAAACTATCGTACAAAGACTAATAATTAACTTTTTTCCATTTGCCCCAGATAACTCGGCATAATAAACTATTATTAAAACTAAATGCTTTTACACCTGTAAAAAATCAAAAGTTCAATATTTTGTTTCTTCTTTCTTTGTATTTAATAATAATAATAATAATAAAAAATGCGATGCATTTTTAAAAATTTTTTGGAAAAAAATTGTAATGGAAGCGGTTAATCTGTCATAGAGGAAAGTTCTCAGGTTGGTGTGGCGTAGAGAATTTAGAAAATGGAATTGGCTGGCTTAGGTGTCATCCTCGTTACCTCATATGTTTTACCACTGTTCAAAACTATGACGTCCATCACCAATAATCCTCATGTGGCTTTATTTACGACGTTAATAAAGATGATGAATTGCGCAATGCATTGGAATCATGATACACACAATGGCGTCTTTTATTCACTTACTCCAAGACTCAAATAATACTGCAGGTAAGGAATTATAATTTTTGAAAAAAAAAATAGAATTTTACTAAAATATATCGTTATATATTATATTTTTCAATCCTTTTTAATTCTTTTTGTCATAGCTGATTGGTACTTAAAGTAAATTAAATACGACTACACAGAGTGACTAATTTATTATTATCGTCTTATTTATATTATTTTGACTCTTTTGTTTAGTCATTATATAATATTGCTGTAATTCTTTTTAGTATGGATTCTACTCGTTGTTAATAGTCTGGTTCTAAAATCTGATACCATATATTAAGAACAGCACTTTCCAGTATTATGAGATAGGATGACTGGGGATTTACTGGCGAGACGGCTGTTTCAACTTCATTTACAAATTATCGATAAGATTCATATCCGGGGATTGTGGGAGTCAACAAAGTGAATAAGCAAGTCTCATGTTCCTTAAATCAGTGCTTCTCAAACTTTCAATATCTGCGACCCAATATTCAATCATCATTTTCCCCCCCCCCCCCATCCATACAATAGAAATGTATTGAATTCAATAATACTATACTTTGACGCTAAAACTACAATACAACTTTAACCTCCTATGTGCCACCGACGTATATAAACGTCTCGCTCAGCCAAACCATTAATTTTCTGGAAGTACGCATACGTCTTTCCGAAGTACATTTTCTGTGTACTGGTATGCATACAATTATTCCGAAGGCTTTGGAATGTAATAAAAGGAACTTGACAGTGTTTACGAAAAATATGCCTATTTATTCCTTTTTTCTCCTTCCCTTCGAAAAAAACATCAAATTATGCATGTCTACGTGGTAAACAGTGGCATTGGGGAGCGAATAGCGTAACTTTTAATCAGCAGTTAAGGAATTAATTATAAACCGTACAAATTATCAAGGTAAGTGTTAATACAAGCCCATGGGGTCACTGATAATTATCAAACTTGATCTTAACTTAGTATAGTTAAATTAATTATAAAATACATTGTACAGTACTCATACATTTATAAGTGTATTATATCCGTGTAAATGTGTATTTTATACTTTATTATATCAGAAAGCATTTTGTTTGTTTAAGTTCACTAAATTATAATAATTTTTTAAGTTATATTTTGTTTTTTCGGCTTTTCAATATGCTCGCACACCCCTCGTACAGTTATCACGCCCATCCCAAGGGGGCGAGCCCCACAGTTTGAGAAATGCAGCCTTAAATCACTCCTGTGCAATACCAGTGTTATGGTAGTTCACATTAACTTTTTTTTGGGGGGGGGGGCCGATTATCCACTGCCTTTGGGATAAATCATAAATATTGCACAACATACTTAATTAGCAACTTTATTTTATCCAAATGTCTTCTTCAAACATCCATACATACGTGAGTGAGTCATTTTTTGGGTCACAATATAAAGCAATGCGAGGGCTGTTGGTGACTATCCTCGTAATTGGGAATCGCAGTTAACCCGCCGTCACTCGCGCCTGTTTTTCTACCGTCGTTACTCGCGGGGTGTAGAGAACACCCCAAACTCTTAACACGTGTATTTAAATATGAAAATTTTTTTAAGCCAATTATAATATATATTTATGAAGTATAAGATGTTTTTTGTATTATACAAACAAAATTGTTAAATTTATTGCATTCAAATGAGACTAGCATTAATTTAAATTAAACCTACAAAATTTTCATTTTGAAGTACACAATTTTATATTCTTTCATAAACCACAAATAAAACGTATATAGCAGTAATAAATATAGTTTACAATTAATGATAAGGATAGTATAAAAAGTATAAAAACAATATTTTAATCATTTTTAAAACATTCAGAGCAGACTGTATTCATATGCTTTAAGCACATATTTTTCTTACATTGAAGAGAAAAAAATAATTTTTACGTCTGTTACCCGTGGACAAACAGTGCAAAGCCCCTTTTTTGGTGCATTAATGCCCTTTTTAATATATTCTGTGTCAGTAAAGCTTCTTTTGAGTGTTTTGTTAAGGTTTGGGAGATCCGATCTCATATCCCACTGTGGCTAAACAAGATCCATTCTAATCTCCTCTAATAATATTGAATGTCTCATTTATTTTCAGTAAGAACCGAATGATAGGCAAAGGAAGCATTAATTCCTGCAGTATTAAGTAGATGATAAAATATTCGCAATGGTCAAAGGTTACATATTCGCGATACATCATATTTACTGCACATTTCATCAGTGGTATCACCACCACCTGTATTATAAAAATTTACAATTTCAAGTTTCATCCCTCCAGCTTTGGTTACGAAATTACGCAGTCATCGAATTCATTTAGTTAATCTTGACAATCTGTTGATACAGTATCTAGTAGACTACGAAGTCGCTATTTCTCCTTTTCCCATGGAGTTTTTGTCATAATTTCTGGAAAATGTTTTGAAAAATTTTTTTTAAAAAATTATATTTTACAATTATTTTATAGAATTATATGATTTTTATACCACATTTATTGAAATTTTAAATAAAATATTCATGCATATTAATATATTTGATAAAAAAAAATGTAAACGGAAAGAGTGAAACGTATTCTTCCGTAGTTGCTTCGAGTACGCAAACATAACTCAATCACTCGCGGGGTGTTCTCAGCACCCCAAATAAACTTCTGAAGGTCGTTACATTCCAATCGTCGTAGCGAGATTGATTACATCAGGCCTGAAGTTTCAATGACCTAAAATGGGCAGCTACAGAAAAAACCGTGGCTCTGCGTGTTCTTCTTAGATTTGTAGGAGGCTTTTCTTGTTGCTGGGGTGTACAGAACACCCCGCGCGAGTGATCGCGGGTTAAGCAACAAGGATGCTACATGAGACCGTACCTAACTACTAAACCTTGCCAAAGTGAGGTTTGACCCACGGGAAATTTAACGTGTATCAGCCCTTACACTTGGTGGACCTTCAGGGTATCAGGACTCAAATCCATAACTCGATAACGCCATCCACGAGTTCGTGACCATGAATATTATCAAAACCATATCTGGAACACAGGTCAAAATTGATAAAAAGTTTTCAGTCCTTAAAATATCTAACGATTGTATTATGTATTTAACGTTTACAAGCAGTATTTAAAAAATAATTGAATTCTCTTCCAAACAATACTTTTAAGAAAACTACATTATTTTTTTCTGCCTATATATTAAAATTGATACAAAAAAATTAACTTTTTATGCCTTACTGAAATGAATGTTCTAAAATCTCGTTTGATTTCAATTACTTAAATTTATTTTAAAGCAAAGGGTTTTTATTTCATTTCTATTAGAAAAAAATTTCCTTTGAATCTCTTTTATCTCAATCAGCCAAGTTGAGCTCAATTAGCGAAGATCGCTGAATCAAAGAACAGATTATACTTAATTTTTGCTTTCTTTATTTCGATTCAGTTAGCGATTTTTATTTGCATTATTCTTTACACTATAAATACATCAGTTTTCTTCGTTATTTTTTAATACATGCGCTAAGACCATAAACATATATATATAATGGACCTTATTAGATTATTAGTCCATTCCAATCCTAATAATCCATCATTTTTGCAATAGAAGACTTTAATCTCGTATGATATATTTTCCAAAAATGAAATAGCATAAATTCCTCCTTTATTTAATAGTATTCAGTTTAAGAACATATTTGAGGTTCGTTTTCTGAAATATCTAAAGTCCTCGTAGATGTTACGAGTAGATCGTAAATATAATCAAAAACTTTAAGGTGATACTAAATTTCAAACGTGCCATCTTCATAGCATTAAACCGGTATTAAATCGAATATATCTCAACTCCTCAAACGCGGTTCCCATAAATAAAATATTACATTTAATGATGATTTCAGAAAAGTTAGTTACCGAATAATTCAAAAATTGGTAAACAATTACAGCACTCCTACAATTAAAATCATAGTTTCGGCTAAACATTTTATTTAAGTAGAAAATTAAGAGGCTTTTTTCTGTGTATATTGACTAACCTACAATGTTATTCTGTAAAGATATATATATATATATATATATATATATATATATATATA